>UZAE01013203.1:11824-25318 GCA_900617975.1 Rodentolepis nana | reverse complement strand
TTTAAAATAGGTTATTTTAGGTGTTTGTGCTACGCAAATAAGACAATGTAATTTGGATCGAAAATGCGGGATTAAATATGTAAATTAATGTCCTACCACTTTCAGTCGACAGCCTTGAAAACTGAGCTCCAGTCCAACGCCCTCTGCAATCTCAAGATATGAAGTAAATACTGGTCCAACAGACTTCATCTGAGAATATGATCTCTATTTGATGCCTACTTCAATTAACATATCAAAGTTAGGGGAGAGGATGGGAATGCCTTTTATAATTTCTCTAAAATTTTACCAATATTAGAAAACGATATGGGCTTGACAACTATTTCTCAGTTATTTTAAATTTATTTTGGATAATTTTGAACTAAACATTGTCTTTAATAGAAACACGGTTGTGTGGCAAGCGAAGAGTATCAAGTATTACTCATTAAAATAAATTTGATTAATAGGCGCCAATGGGTGTCGACGGATTTTTTTCGGATAAATCAGAAAAGACAGATATCCTGTCCAAGTATAAGGATTGCCTGATTAAAATGAAGTGTGGATTTTAAAAGAATGTTTTACTCACTTAATAAAATATTTGTTTTCGCAAACGAATGACACTTTAATCAATGTCCAAATGAAATGTTGGAAGTAAGCGAACCTAGACCTTTGGAAACAATGAAAATTTGTAAACGATTTTTACGGTTAATGGAAGTATTCTAATTTCAAGTAATTAAGGATGATGAATCAAAATTCTCAAATGCAGTGAAAAGGTATATTTGAAGCAGCCTTTATCCCAGATTTGGTTTCAAGGTCGCGGTTATGGATTATCAAATATTTTCACCTGTCCTAAATTGCTCAAAATGTAGGTGCCAATCAACAGCTTACATTTATTAAAATATTTACCTGGTCACAATTTTAAGAGCTTATAATAATTTGTTCAAAATGGCAGGCATTTTGATAGTTATCATTAGCCCTTTAGTTGACTTCAGGCTTCACAGAGGGGAAGGAACATCAAAGTGAGAAAAGTCGAGAGGGGGGGGGACAGAAGAGAATTTCAAAGGTGAAAAAGAGACAGACTCAAAGGTAGAAAAGAATGTGAGGTGAGTACCCTGAAAGTAGTCGAATTTGACATAGATTGGGGTGATTTAGTTTGAAATCAGAAGTCAAATGTCGGTTAATAAATCTTTTTGCCGTATGAGTATACGTTACCCAGGGTGCACCACGTGGAGGTAAGTCTATCGCACACCCCGAGCTTAAAATAATATTACACCCTGTTAAAAATCAGTTCGATGCCAATTTTGGTGTTTTGTTCGACTAGTTTAAAGTATTGAAAGAAACCAATCGTTTCAGCCATAGTATGTGAACGCTAAATATGGCTCTACATTACACGTGTTCATGTCAATTACCACTTATTTATTATATCTCATTTTATAGCATATGAAATTACTCCTACTTTCAGTCATAAAATCGCTCAATTTATGAATGAAAGAAAAAGGATAGTTGATATAAAATGGTCTTAATTGTGCTGGAAGATTTACAATGAATGGAAAATTGTAATACAAGGCCAATTATAGTAATTTTGTACACTCTAAAACATTCTGAGAAACACAGTTGTACTACTGAGGCTCTTCCAATGAGTCAAACATTAATATTTATTCAAAGTTGTGTTGAATGGATTCATCTTTAAATATTGAGCATACGTACAATGAAAGCTCTTCACTTCTTACTTTTGGAAATTTTTTCTGGTATTAAATTTTATATATGTATTAGCCGATACTAAATAATCAGATGAATATAAGATTCAAACATGTGATTTGCGTTTTTTCACCAGAAATTCTAAAGCAAATTGATTACTCTTTGTTCCAACAAAGTTGCCTTAACCTCAATAATAAGGCCAACTCAAAAGTTAGGACAAATTGGGCCATAAATTCCCCTCCCACTCCTAAATAATTGTCTGCTACAATTAAGGAAAAAATAGAAGTTGAAATGAATGATAAATTTGCTGGACAAGTGAAGTTGAACGTGAGTCGAAACAAAACGTAATTAGAAGAGAAGATTGAGCAATAAGAGGAAAATCGGATCTTGGGGAAACTAAGTGAAATGGATTTTCAGACAAATTTAACACCCCTGATGATTTTAGCTACTTACAATTACGACAGAACTCTATCTCAGAGAGTCCAAACAAACCCTTAAGACAAAGTGTTCGTGTGCTACCCCATACACTCTCCGCATACTTGTCATTAGTTCATAAAAAACAAATATACCAAATTCGCATGCATATTGCATATTCGATGCCACATTTATCTAGTTTTGTACTTTTAACTAAACTCTGCTTAAGGTTGATGGGAATTAAGTAGAAGTGTAAAAGTACTTCAACTTCCTTTTTCTACAATTTTCTTCTTAAAAAGAGCAAGCCAATCTCAAACCTTTGGTCACGGGTTTTCGTGGGATGCCTTATAAGGGCTACCTTCTGAGAAAACGCAAAATTGCTTCAAGGTTTCTGAGTCATCGGCATGAAATTTGGATTTTCCCTGGTCTACTTTAACTGATGAAGAACAGATGGCATAGTGAAGGGTTCTTTAATTAGGATACAATAAAGTTATCTGAAAATATGGGTTTGGTGATTGTCAAATTGTAATAACTATTAGCGGAAATTTCAATGGTATAGATTTCTTTAACCGAAAATTATTTGGTAATTAACTAATGCTTTATGCTACAATGAAGGAAGATCAAAAATTTTAATACAAGAATATTAAGCTTTTGAAAACGACCATGGTGCACTTAATATTTATAGGCAAACTTAATAAATTTGTACCTAAATCTTATGAATGAAGATTGATAAGGCAAGGGTACAATATCTGCATATAAGCTAATGCGCTTTCCCAACAACAAATTCTTCAGCACCTAAAACGTAATTTGGCTCAATACGGAAAGCCATAGAACTGAACTAAGCATTACAAATCGTCGACAAACCAAAAAGCCAACTGCTTGACCATTTCAGGAAAGCAGATACCCCTCCAAATCAAATGCCCTCATTGGCCTTTGAGGCAAACAATGCAAACTATCCTGCAGTTGGATGGCTCCAAGTCCTCACTAACGGGTCTTACGTAGAAAACCAAGCATACGTCGGTGTAGATGTTTCCTCTGACCTATTCACTTTCTATGCAGCAGCGGGACGCAATAGATCATCATTTGAAGGAGAGATAGAGACCATCATGATTGCACTAAACGCTTTTGAAGGAGAAATAGAGGCCATTAGGATAGCACCATGACAATTATGTTGCCTGGATACGAAATTCACCAAAGCGGTGATAGTTTTAGCAATAGACTCTATTGGAAACAGAGAGACACCCAAAAGCTCAATAAGCTCAATTGGAAGCAGAGAGCCACCCAAAACAGCCGGGATATACAAATGTAAAATACTGTATCATTTACTGAGAGAAAAAATAGTAGTTCTTCAGTGGATCCCTGAACATTGTAGCATTATAGGCAAAGAGCGCACTGACGCACTTACTAAGAAGGGGACAACAATTTTGCCAGCTACAGACTGGCCTATGCCTTCCCTCACAATAAAGACCATAATTAGGAAAGAATTTAAGACTTCAAGAATCAACGAACTTAAAACTTAAACGAAGGAGAAGCAGTGGACAGTGGCACTCTAACATAGTCGATTGGTTAAGAATCAAAGCTGTTGCAGAGTGTAGACTGCGTACTGGGAACGATCGTCTAGCCAAGCACCTTCACAGAATAGGAGTATAAGCTCAACCAACATGTCCCTATGTAACCTACAGAAGGGAATAGAGAATACCCACTGTATTCGGTGGCCAGCCCTAAAGACAATGGTAGAAACCCAGAGATACTTAAATGCCATAAATAAACTGATGAACTTTTGTTAACTATCCTAAGCCTCTCCCCCCCCCCTTGTGAAAGCCGAAGCCAACTTAGGAGCTAATGATAAATATCACAAAGCCTGCTATTTGAAATAATAATATTCGAATACAACGAGGAAGCAGACAAACTACTTCAGGAAAAGTAAAATAGGTAAGTAAAGTATTTATAAACACTATATGAGTTTAACTGTTGTAGACGCTCAAAAGTTGTTAGAAAGAGTATAGGAAAATATTCAAGCACACTGTTCGAAATCTATTATTTTTTCCCTTTTAAGTGATAGTTTATTTTAACATTTTCACAGATTTGTGAAATAAAATTGAGATTGTCAGTTATCTGCATACAATCTTATGGAGCCAATCAACAATCAGGAAGGTTTAACGGGTTTGAAGCCATCTTTGATCTGTGAATTTCCATCTGCTCTGTCATTTTCCTCAATTTTTCGATGATGCTGAGGATTCGTTCCAACGATAGTTCTTATGAACCATCCAAAATGTTGACTTTCAACGTCGAAATGCCTTTTTTCCACCAAAACCTCACGGGTATTTCCAATTTTTTGTCCTTTCGGTGGTCTCAATGTGGTAGATTTAAATCTTGCTTTCATCGCCAACTATGATAAATCATCTGAGTTTAAATGTTCTTTAATAACAAATTCGTTGGTTAATGATCAAAAGACCAGAGAGTAAACAAATATGTCTTAATTCGGTGGCATTACTAGCTCCCTTCTCTGGTTAAAAAACTACATTAGATAAACAACGAAACATTTTAAAAATAATTGAACAGTTGACGGCCAAATAATGGTATTTGAAAATCGATAATTACGAAGTGCTATGCCATCAATACCTAACATAAAGAAGTAAATTAACATTTATTTCAAGCAAATTTAAAATGTCTCACCACGCTTTGTGTTACTGAAATCGTTATTGATTTCTAATTCTTATTCCTTTAAAAGAAGAAATATATATCGGTCCACTCTTTCGCTATCAAAGTAAGTAAATTTATCAAAGCACTTATTTTTTGATTAATTAATACCCCTTCTCAGTTTCATAGTCAGGAAATTGGTCATGACGAATCTGGGGTCTGGAAAGCATAAATTTTATAAATTAGATGTGCGTTTTAGCATAGTTTTCATGTAGAACGTGAGAAAAATTGATTCTCTACATGTGGTTTAAGAGTGAGAGAGAGAGAGATATACAGATGGAGAGAAGATCGCGCAAGAACTCATAGCATTGGTTCCTTTGTTATGCAAACATTGAAGCATTCTAATAAAATCAATGTTCAAGTTATTAGGGTTAATCATTTTAAATTAAGCGAAGCTGCAAACATTTTGCTTCATAGTTCTGTCCAATTTATAATGATAGCATTCATTTTAGCTTAAAATTTAAAAATGAAGGGAATTTTTGCTTCAATATTATTTTGTGCTACTTTAAATTTCTTCCGAATTTAATCGCAATAAAAACCGTTTTGAACTCTGTCCAGTATTTTTCCAACACCCTAGTATAACGAATTGTATAAAGGTATAAATAGCCACTTTTTAAATTCTACCAGTGCCTCGTGTATATTAGGTCATTGTATTTTAAAACATGTACACATTTTTAAAAAGCAATAATCATTTAGATAAGATGCTACTAATTAAATTAAAACATTGATTCTCTAAAAATGTCCTCTGAGCCTTTGTTCAAACTATTAAATCAATTCTTTAACACTTCAAATTACAATAACGCATTATTCCAGCATAATTTAGTTTCTAAAATTGCTTAAATTGACAATTGTGTAAAGCTCCCGAGATTTAGATTAATTAAGCTAAGGCATTTTGGCATGCAGGGCTATAGTCGATTCAGAATTTACTTTAATAGTTTGCGACAGTTATGTGTCTCCTAGTTGCCAAATGTCAAAATCAAAATCACCGCATTCGTTAAGTCGCACGTCGTAATTATCTGAATTCATTCCAACCGTTAGATTGAAGGAACCAGCCTAGAACTTGTCCCCTTTGAACTGACAATATTTGTTTGAAGGAGCGGATTCGAACACTGTTTTAACTTCAAACGAACCCAAAAGTCAATAATAAAATTGAAAATTGACAAGCCATGTATATGACATTTGTTGAAAATATATCGATCAATAAAAAGTGTTTGAAATTCAAAAACCATGTTCACTAGAAACAGAACAGTTTGAAAAGCATAAATATGCGCTTTTAATCAATTGCTTTTTTGTCCACTAACAGAGTGAATCACGGTGTCCGCGAGACCTGTCACACTTAGCGTTTATTCAAGCTAAATTAATTACAATCCTTAAGGGTAGTTTAGAACCCCTTTATAATAATAAAAATGAAATCTTTGCCGTTGGTAGTTAAGGAAGATGAAAGTTTTCACAGCATGCAAAATTTCTACAAATTGATTGAAAACCATTCAGAAAGATTATAAATCCAATCCTGGGAAATTGTCTTTAAACACGTGACAAAATAGCTCTTCTAACTGAAAAAGAACTTATATAAGAAAAATATCGCATGAATTGATATCAATTACATGATATGATAAATAAAATTTGATTTATATTTCAAATTTCATCATTATAAATGCGCAAAGTTTTTCTTGTTCTTCAAATCAGTAAATATTTTGTCTCTTGGTGAATAGGTAAACATTTATCCAATAAGGTTACCAAAAACAAAAAGTGAAATTAGATGCATAACGTTAGATGATGCATTATTTGAAGACTTCTCTGAATACATTCG
Source organism: Rodentolepis nana (assembly GCA_900617975.1). Classification (NCBI taxonomy): domain Eukaryota; kingdom Metazoa; phylum Platyhelminthes; class Cestoda; order Cyclophyllidea; family Hymenolepididae; genus Rodentolepis; species Rodentolepis nana. The sequence continues at coordinate 18,720 of UZAE01013203.1, read as the reverse complement.
ACATGGTTCTCATTTTTACTTATGCCTACATCAAAGGCTGCTACTCATGTTTAAAATAAGGGGTTCGAGATAGACTTATCTCCACGTGGTGTATCCTGGGTAACGTATACTCATACTGCAAAAAGTCTATAAACCGGCAGTTGACCTCTTATTTCAAGATACCATGACCTGACTGCACGACATTTCGACCACTTCCACAGTACTCATTTTACCTTTTCTTTGCCTTTGTTTCTCTCTGTCTCTTTTACATCTATGATAAACTCTTCTGTCCCCCCCTCGACTTTTTATGACTTTGATATTCCTCCCCTGCATGAAGTCCGAAGTCAGCTGAAGGGCTAACGATAACTCTCAAAACCCCTGCCATTTGATGTAAATTAATGCTTAAAATAAATATTTTTATTTTTCTTAGATTTGCACTTTCTTTACCTGGTCAGACAACAAAATCGCGAGCAGTAATAACTTGCGTTCATAAGGTGACAACTTTTGGACTAGTGGATAATAAATAAGCGATTAATGTAAATGTTTACTAAGTTCTAGATCACGGGGTCATTGTTCACCCATTAACCTACGATAATGGGGTCTTGAAAATGCTTTGATATCGGCTCCAGAATATACCTATTCTGATAAAAATCAGGTTTTGAGAAAATTTTCTCTTTAAACTTAGATATTATCCAATCACATGCAAAAAACGGACATTCATTTTTAGTAGAGATGAATTAACTAGGATTATTAATCATTTGACCAAAACACACGCATGCATTTTTGATGAAATCAAAGGTCAAATTCATGATTTACAACAGCAGTTAGCGCCTTTTTAAGGTGTACTTGAAATAAATTATGTAATCCCGAAGGAATTACTTAATCTAACATCTCAAAATTCAAAATGTCATTTTTTTGTAAAATCTAAGTTATTACATGTGAAGTAATGTGGAGTGACTGTGTATGCCATTATATGGATAAATTTTTAATATGGTCTTCTCTAATTCATCACGATACTTTATCGAATTATTGAATACTTGAATACCTGAAGTATACCTCACAGGGAAATCGAAAAACCGATTTCTTTGGAAATGTGAATAAGGCGCTAATAATAATAATAATCGGACATTAGTTATCGTTTCCACAACTATCAAAATATTTTACTACTACGCATATTCATATTCTGTGCTCCGTTTAAAAGGTATGGAATATTTTGCGTGACTGTGGCCTGCAATAGTTAAAGCTTTCTTTCAAATGAGTATTCACATTAATGGCGTCACTTTACACACCCCAGATTAAAATATTGATTTGAATTTTCAATATAAATTCACAAGTTTTTGTTTTTTTATTTACTGGCTGTGATATTCCTAGTTACAATTCGATTATTGTAGTTGTTTTTCGCTCCGCTTTTCCTTCGATTTAAACGTGGAGAATATCTGAATGCGATGGCTAATTTCGATTCCTTTGCTTATGCCATTCATGCTAATTTTGAGCCAAAGCATCAGTTTTCTATAGTTCTGCTTTAATTTTTAAATGATTTGCTTGGATTTATTCTTGTTTTCAAGAGTCGTTGAAAACACATACACTGGGGACACTTATTTCATAATCTAATATTACACTAGGCATCAAATTCAGTTTCAACAAACCTTTTGTTTTGTGCTTAAAGTGATTATATTGATGGTATTTCAACCATCTAAGCCATTAGCTCCGCAATGATGCACCATCATTCTGGCACTCCGAATTATTTTCGCAACTCTTCAGTGTATCTATTATTAATCCTCTTAGAAATTATGCAACTTTTCCTATTAGCCGTTATATTTAAAAAAATGACTGAAATATTGAAAGCAAAAATAAAAAATGTCTTGAAGCAAAAGACTAATTTAAATCAAAATTGTCTGCACGCTCTCTGTTATAATGAAATTTTAGTCAGCATAAATCTGTAGACAGAATGTGCTCGGGCAGGTATTGAAAATTGCTCACGCTTTCAGAGATCTAGATTCACGTTTAAAAGCAGGCGAGTGCCTGAAAGCACCCTTAAGGTCAGGTATTTTACAGACTGGGGAAAAAATTAGGCTGCTGCAGTCTTAATTGCCATCAGTTTTGCCTTAAAAATTACATTAAACTCCTATGAATTGAAATTCTGAGCACAGACTCTTCTGGGTTAATGAAGAAAAGAACGTCTATCGAGCGTAATGGCCACAACTCGAAGGAAATGTTCGGCTTAACGAGATGCTCTAATCAAAACAACTAATAGCGATAACACGTGTAACTGAATCTTTGGTAGATTCTGGAGTTCGAGTGATGAAGGTAATGAATAAAGGTGTCAAGCATATGGACGTTTTTCAACAAGTCAATCAGTGCTCACACATTAGAGGTAGGATCACTTTTAATTGCTTCCAATGGTTAAACTGAATCTACAGAGTCCTATTTTCCGTTGAAGCTGAAAGATCACATTGCAGTAAGTCATGTTCATTATGAATATCTGAATGTGTGAAAGGCTATTCCAAAAAAAAATGATTTTTTAACGACATCCCAGTATAACATTGTCTAAAATTTTCTTAAATCATGAAAGTAGACGAGATCACATTTCAATTATAAATAGCGACGTAAACGCCAAAATAACTCCAATTTTTTTAATCCCTCATTTTTATTTGCTTTGACGACAAGTCGATCAGGCTTGAGTATGCATTAATGACAAACATGCAATCACAAAAGCAAAAACTCTATTAAGATGACATATTTCACCATCAGCAATTCTGTTCACCTTATTCAAAGCAGATCAAAATATACGAATGAACCAATTGTCACCGCAGTCTACCTTCATCGATGCCCGTAGACCATTTTAGAGCACCTATTATTAGGCACAAAATCTTTCAATGAGTACAGGTATTAAGTGCATACAACTGAGCAGTGTATAATTGGTGAGTACAATATGCACAATTAAGTACGTTCGGGTTTGAATTAAGTTAGAAACTTGATGGCAGGATTTCGTGCAAAGCTCTTCTACCACCCTCACGTTAAGATGTTCTCCTACGAATACAAGTGGAAGTATGTTTGCTTTATCCTGAAAAATAATAAACTCCAATGGAGAACTTTGAAGATTGGCTAAAGCTGTACTTTTCCAGCCGAGTCGAAGTTATTGATTTGGTAAGCCAATTGAAATATCAGTTGAACTATGAAAGATTTCATTATTAGTTTATGTTGGATGCTGTTGAGCAAGCTGTTTATTTTCAATATGAGATCGTTAGATATAAGCTCATCTGTGTCCAATCACTTATTTCAATCTCCAAAACCACTGGGCATAACGGATTGATGTAAAAGACGATTTATAATTTACTTAGAGCCTCATTTTTAAAGTTGTTTTTCTACTGACGCTTTCTGGAAGAAATACTTTATTCATTTTAAACAAAATTGTTCCACAATCATTCAAACTCTATCCCAATAATTGATCTCGTTTGTAGCGGATTGCTACCTTAGTAAAGCCTGACTGACTCAGAAATCTCTATGGCAGATTCTCCGACATCTAGCTAGACTCCCAGAACCAGCTAAGTTATAGCCCAGCTATGAAGGGAAACAGACGTCTATCACGGAGCACATTTATTCAGTTAGTATGTTGCAGATAAAGTGTACACCCAGGAAGCTTAATCATGATCAGGATGGTGGATTAGGTTAAAAAAACAGAGGTTAATGATTGGTCACTGTTTGTACGGAAACAAACAGAGGTTAATGATTGATCACTGTTTGTACGGTAGCACAAACAGAGGTTAATGATTGGTCACTGTTTGTACAGTCACACCTCCCAATCCCGGCGTGCAGGCATGCGATGACGTGTCCCACACGTTTCGATGACTTGAATACATAATCCATTCTCGTTTTTTTCTTTAGAAAATCACAATTGGTCTTCAAAGGTAAGTAAATAGCTAAAAACGAAATATATCAAAAACGATTAAATAAATTATGCTGACCTTGCGTATTTACTTCCGCGACCAACTCAATTACTGATCAATGAAATCAGCAAATCAAATTTCGTTTTGGAAATTTATTAGAATTTGTCCTGCGCAAAAAACATATAGAATATAAAAAATATTTCCCATCGACTTGATTCATTAACATTAGGAGTTAATTAGTTTGGTCAATGAGGTAGTATTCTAGTCTGAAATTCATACAAATACATCATATCCACATTTCGAATGTATGTCACCCAATTAAAAATAAATTGTGCAAATAAAGTAGCGTACAAGTATTTTAAGGTAAAAGTGAAATTCCACTTCGGGTAAACTCTGCTCTGATTTCTCTGCTATGTTAAGATGTTGTACGCATGTGGAGGACATGGCTGAACCAAAGAATCTCATGCGCGCCAGAACATGCCGGAACGAACGACCTATCCCGTAGCCAACAAACGCGGCTGTGCTGCTCATCACTTTATGAAGTTTGTGCGGTCTTGAGCTCAAGGATCACTCAGTCAATTAACAATCAATAGTCACGGAATGGCTAACGTAACCAAAATTATATTAAATGACTAATCTCGTATCAGCAACAAATACCAAATAAACGGATTCCACTCCACACGTCTAGTTTCCTCCATATTACTGAAGGGATCATGCCATAGAGATTACTGAGAATAGGTCTAAGCTTATTTGTGTATTAATCCGATGCATACTGCTCTAGAAGTGGTTGTGGAAAGAAGAAGTCGTTTAGAGCAGTATGACTCATTAATGCTATTTAAAAAGTCACTTATAAATTGATGCTTTTAACTTTGGGATATGGAGCAGAAAAATGACCAATGAGTTTATTTTTGCACACAAAATTCGAAAATTAAATGTTTCAATTGAGCTTCCCATTATCTTCTTCTGGCCTTTAGCAACACCATAAAAAATTTATCGACTCTTCTGTATTGCTTTCCGCTACCCTAAACGTGATACTTAGAATAATGAAAAATGCATCAACATATGATATACCCTCTGGTAATGTGCAGAATATCTGTGAAGCAATTAAATTTTCTGGTAGTCAGTTGAGGAAAGCAGAACAAATACATTAAAAATCGGTAAGATGGCGTCATATTGAGATTCTTAAGGTATTTGTCCTGTTTTTATTAATGCTTAGACACCTTATTTTCGATTGAGCATTACCTTGAGTAAAAACAGACGTTGTAGGTCTCTGTTCTTAAAATTCAGCTATATGTCAAGTATTTAATTAGGTTATATAAATCTCGACCTAATCTAAATTTCCTTCAGACATTAGTTTTTTGGTGAATCCTTAACAATTGATTCTGTGGGAAAATTACTTGCGAAAAAAATCGGATTGATTTAATTCAACAATAATGGTTACGTTTAGAAGGTTAATCTGTCTATTTATTTCTAGTTTAGAAAACTTCAACGAGAAGAATCACTTTCTAATAATTAATCCAATTTACAAAACCATTTTTCGCTTCTTTATATATTTATATATTAATTATAGACAAATAATTTAAGAGTCGATTAATAAGAATTTTAACTTAAATAGTAGGATGCAGGATACTGAAATCATTTTCACTTCCAGAAATTTGTACGAGACTTTAAATCGGAGTTTAAAGTTCGAGCCGGGAGCCGGTCAATAAGGCTAGATGTAGTTAATGTGACAATAAATCAGATTCACTATTTTATTACCTGTCAGTAAGCACTAGAGATTGTAAATACTGATTCAGTTAGTGATCTAGGGCAGGAAGTGCAGGAAACTGAAATTTTAAGTGCCTTAAGTGAATACTCTACAATTCCTTTTGAAGTTTCAGTTAAAATTATTAAAAGTTGCTAATCCAGTAGCATTTATTAATAAATAACGATGTCTTTGAGCCTTATATTGTGCAGTTTTCGTCAGATTTTAAACTTTTAACTATGTGGGTTGAAAGACAAGATAGTAAACTTAGCGATTGAGTTAATTGCATGATTGAATGTGTCACTTGGATTACCCTTTAAGCAATGTGTAGGCAGATATTCCTAATAAAAATAGATTGCAAAGAGACATGGTGAAGCGTATTGCTTTGAAATGTATTAAGCCTTAAGAAGAAATTAACCTTAAGAATATCTCAACTGAGACGCTAAAATTTCCTCAATTAAACCGCATAGAATTAGAATGATTAGTTAAATTTTTAATCCATTTTAAATTAATTTATGTGATATTTGCTAATATTTTCCATTAGAGATTCTTTATTTCAAAATCTTATATTTTCTATATATTGTAGTAATTTGGTTCAGGTAATTCATCATTAAATTGTCTTTTTTGAGAGAACGAATTTACACTTAAAGTAAAAATAGTCATTGTTTTTGCTTTTTTAGAACTACTTATCAATTTATCCTAAATTCATACCGTTGTCACATGCCACAATCTATGTTATCTTCTTATCCTGTGGTAATAATTTCGGAAAAACCTAATGTCAGACATTTTTCATAGACAATAAATAAAAATTTGGTGGTCAAAACTGAAATGATTTTTCAGGTATAGTCATTTAAATACCTATATAAGGGTGAACACGAGCTTGAAAGTGATTTCGGTAAGACTATAATATCACCCCTACGCAAATGCACATAACACAGTATTTAAATCACTTCATCATTACCACATTCGTGTGCTTTCTAAGGACAATTTGATCCAAATCCTAGGTTAACTAGCTCCACAAAAAACGAAGGACTTACACATCTTCATATAAAATCTAATTTACGAGAAAACAAATTTAACTTCTTTCTGATTCATTGATTGAAACTTTGAATAGGTGAAATAACTACAGTTTGTCATGAGGCAAATATTCGATTAGCAACCGCATTTAGTGGCTCACACAACCCCCTGAGTCATATTTAAAGGGTTTAAGGTTTCTGAAGCCTAATATATATATATATATATATATATATATATATATATATGTATATATATGTATATGTGTGTGT
>UZAE01013202.1:0-25329 GCA_900617975.1 Rodentolepis nana | reverse complement strand
CCCCCGCCCCCCTGTAAATGTGGTTTTATTATTGGCCCAGAAATGCTGAATGAGGCTGACAAGAATATGGGCAGAACTGGGCGTTCCTCGCCCACTGAGGAGGGAAGGCACGTCACGCACATAATACCAATTCAACAGCGTATTAGTTATAAAGCCATAGACAAAAAAATAGTTAACTTGGCAACACTTTTATCTACCACCACCGTTATTCAGCGGTATTAGTACACTTGTATGCGCATTCAAGTTGATATGGATGACAAAGATATATGTAGGTTTCACAGAGTATAAGCTAATTAAATGGACTTTGCATTATTCATTTGACTTTAAAAGTACGCCTTTACCTATCACCAGATGGTTTGTAAGTGTTGCCTTGAACCGATTAGTTCATACCTGAATTGGTCCTCCTTCCAATTACCCCGGTGATCAAGTTACATCAGCAGTAGTTTCTTTTGGAGACTATGGACCCTTGCTTAATTTCTACGAAATAGCTGAACATATCATAATTTTACTTTTCAACTACCTTCCCCTTCATTGCTGTCGGCACTACCTAATCCTAAAAATTACCACTTGCTTCCAGTATGACTCATACTAGTGGGCAATGAAGAGTAGATACAAGCTTAAACGGGTAAGCCTCATTGGATTAGATAACTTGCTGTTAGAAAGCAGAGCTGAGGTCAAAATAAATGATTACTTCTACTTAAATATCCTATCAAAGGTTCAAACTCAATAGCCGATTTAGCTATAAATCCCATTTCAATAAGATTGCAATTGCCACCATCGTTAGGGAGATAATGCCATTACCATGTTGATTTCTTAAATCAGTATCTAGAAATTTGGAAGAAAATTACATTTCACAACGCAATGTCAGTCTAGAGATCACAGCAGATCAGGTGAAGCCCACTGTCAAATCCCTAATTTGAGCGATATAAATTGATGAATGAAGATCAATTCGGAGAAGCTTTTAGCAATTAATCTTCAGTACTTTTCGATAAAAAGATATAGTTCAAATCTCTTTTAAGGGAATATTTTAAAATAACAAAAGTATTTACAGTATTACTAGTACTCTTAGTAGTTACTGAGTCAGTAAACATATCTCGTATTTACAAAACCGTCTACTAGAGGAAAGCATCACGATGCACTCTGCTCCTCCTCGCCAGTCTGCCACGTGGGGTAAAATCCAGCGGGAATGCTCTGTTTCTCCTTCTCACTCCTTCCTGCAGTGATGGCCATGAACTTGAATCGCTTGCCCATCTGGTTAGTTCCAACTAGCATCTCGGTCGATGCGATCAACTTCTGCTTCTCTTCCTCATTCTTGGTCCTTGCCACAAGGTTCTAAAGTGAAGATGACAAAAAAGAGTGCACAAGATAAAATTTAGGAAATGTAGGATAGAAAATCGTGATAGGCAAACAAGCCTTGACACTCGTCAACAAAATCGAAATGAGAGAGTTGGTATTGTAAATTGAAGAGCAGTAAATGAGGCATCTGCCAGAGTTGACATGGTGAAGAAAAAACTGTGGAACTTCAAAGGGTATGACAAAACATGCATCGCTATACAAATATATTTCAGTATCAAACTACCGATCAATATAAATTATCAGTATGCCCTATTTACAATATAATCAGAGGCATTCCCAGTACTTTTATCAAACTAATTACTTCAAGGGCCCAATCACTAGCAAAAAAACTCGAGTACATTCAGAAAATAAGTTACTTTGGAAGATGGCATACCTTAAGTCGCAAAAGAATTCCCATATGAATGAGAAAATACGCTTGACTCACAGGTCCATGAACGACAACTAAAGTTAAAAGAAAATTATTGAAAAAAAGATTCAAAATAGGAGCACAAAAAGTTAAATCCAACTTAAACATGCCTGGTTTGTTTGCCGCCTCCACGGATCGCCTAAGAAAAGCAAAATCTACATCTGCTGTAATGTCAGCCTGTCCTGGGTCTTTGAGTGGATCATGGAGCTCATGGTTCTTGAAGGCCTGCAACAGCAATAGTTGTTATAGATATTCCTTATAACTGAATACAGATGGTTAAGATAATAATAACTATTAGATTACTCGAAGAGTGTCCTGCCTCTCGCCAACATGACCGTAATCGACGATTAAAGCAGAGCCACCATCGGCTGCAATACGAGAGGCCATTTTCTGCACCAATGCTCCCCCATCAGGGCAAACCTCAACAATAGTCTTCTCCGAAAGGTCATCAATGAACTGCCAAGGAAAGGGGTGGATAATAAGATCAGTTTAGAAACAGAGCGATAGATTTTGATGACAATAAATTCAAATATACCACTTTGTTGACAGCCATGAAAAGTAAAGAGTTGAGGCTCAACAAAGGAGATCAGATTTATTTAAATCTAATGCGTTGTTCTTGCAGAACTAGTAAGAGGGAAGGTTCAGGCACGAAGTTAAACTAAATCGATGTGTATGAGAACAATATCTTGAAGAACTTGGATATATTTTGGTAAAGTTGTGAACGTAGGTTTCATAGCGATTTAAAAAAAAATCAAAAAGAAGATAAACTTCAATATAAAAGAGGATCATAGTGGACACAGATTACTGCACAAGCTTCACTTCACGTTGCTTCAAATGTAAATTAAGACCATATATGTGAATAGCATTCAAAGTTTCGGGTAAAAGACCCACATTATGGACCGAATAACAAATAAGAACATAAAAAAATTAAACGCATCTCTTAAATTCAAAACGTAAAACTGATGCATTATTAGTACATTAAGATTCATTTAAGCTAACATTGAATATAAATTAACTTAACAATACCGGAAGATATGTTGTAGAAGCCATTGTATCAGACGGTGAAGTTATAAACGTCAAGTGATCACCAGGTTCGATAGGGTTGGAAGGATTGATAGCATCAACGAAAACCTCTCGCCACTTGCCATCAACTTTCTGTGCAAAATAAAAGGTTTTACCGAAATATAACAGTTTACCTGGAAGCGGTGAATGGGTAGGGCGTCAAGGAACTCATTTGCAAGATAGAAAGAAGTGGTTCCTGTAGGAATCTCATCAAGTGAAGAATGCCAGGTAACATCTAGGCTGGAGTGACAGGTTTTCAGGACAGAAAAGATAGCTGATTCTTGTTGCTTTCGAAGACTATCACTACGTTCAATAAAACGCAGATGACGAAAAAGGGAATTTGCGGCAGGAAATTTATTAAGGGACTAAATTTCAATAACATTACAAAATGGAGATATACAGTAAGAACACTGGTCATAAGGGAGCCTCTACCAGGTCCAAACTCAACAATTTCAAATGGAGTATTTTTACCGTATTTCATCGATTCACTAACGATCCAGATTCCAAGAAGCTAAAAGAAAAGATTTAATCAATAAAAAGCTTGCCTCTCCGAACATCTGACTTATTTCAGGCGCAGTAACGAAATCACCTTCGGGACCAATAACTGATGAAGTTTTATAGTATCCCTAAAATGTGTCCATAATAGGTATAGAAAAACGAACATGGATGGGGTGATGTAAACTAAGTTTCATGTACTCAGAAACCGAGATTGGGCCGGCGGAGCGTATTTGACGACATATAATACTGTTTAGGTCCTCTTCATTTGAGGGGTTTACACTATAATAACATTTTTGAAGACGAAGGCAATATCGAACAGAACGAAGCATTGGCAATGCTGAGAGCCGCAATTAAATCCTAGGGCTAGCTCAAGGTTAACATCAAAATTCTAATGAAAATTATTTGCTGCATTAAAAACAGTATTCTCAAATATATACTTAAATTCCACTAAATATTAGCTTTAATAACGATCAAGAAAATTCAGTGCACTATGTGAATACTTAATGTTGCCTTGGATTTGGTCATTAAATATAAAACGTTCGAGAAAAAATCGTTTGAAAATACGTTTTCCAATCAAGTTAAATTTTTACATTGACAAAAGTATAGTTAAGGGTTGTTAACTATTGAGGATATCTCTCATTTGTGATATTGTTTGAATACATGAACCCAGATTAATTTTTGCGCTCCATCTCGAAAATCAGGTACATTTATCTATTTTCATGTAAATCGTTTATTTTATTTGGCTTCTGTTTTTCTCGCATTATTAATTATTTTACCTTGAAAATTTAACAACTATTTTTCTTTTCGATTTTTTTATTTTTTGTGAAAATATCTAAATAAGCCATGTAGAGTTTGTTATTTTTATTTCCTCCCACTTTCTTTCATTAAAATTTATCCCTTTATATTGTTTTGATTTCCTGCCAATATTCGCATGATTTACTTTTCAGAATCGAAGCAAAGTTTTAAAATGAGTGTTAATGGGTCAAATACTTTGCGCCGGCTAGGTGCTAAATCAGCAAGTGCGTTCAATTTATACTTTTCAGTTTTTACAATTGGTTGTTTTTTATTTAATAAATTTATTTTCTTTAGATACCGGTGCAATTGATGAGGAAGGATTTCGGCATTCCTTTTCGACTGTTTCCTCTCTTCCTGTATGTTAACAAACTTTATCTCATTAATACCTAATCCCTTTTAGATATACTCTTCTCGCGATCTCTCAGAATATATGACTAAAATTAAGGATTCAGTCTCCGCTCATTCAGAAGACTGGGAGCGACGTGTAAATGGAGTAAGTCGAGTCTATCTTTCCTATTCTTTCATTTTAATGATGCGAGAAATAACATATTGATTTTATTTTCAGCTTAAAGATTTGCGCAACGTAGTTGCCAGTGGTGGCCATCAGATGGATGATTTCCCAGCCCTCCTCCGCACTGTTGAAGCCCCGGTTCTCTCCTGTATTCAAGATCTTCGATCGCAAGTTGTCAGAGAAGCTTGCATAACTGTTGCGTATGTTGTTTTTATTTATCCCGTTTTTACATTTATTATGAAATAAATCCTATGGCGACTGTGTTTCTTCCTATCAGATATCTATCCCAAGAAATTGGCGGCAAATTCGACCATTTTGCAGAGGTTATTATGCAACCTCTTCTTAATCTTATTCTCAACAGTGCGAAAATCATGTCTACTAGCGCAATAACTGCCATCAGCATTATAATTCGAGCAAGTTTTACTTCTAGATTTCTTATTACGCACCTCCATCACTTTCATTTTCACCTGACTTTTCTTATTTTTAGCATACCTTTGCATCCCGTGTTCTACCCATTATCATCGGTGGATTACAATCAAAATCAAATGTTGTTAGGAAGTAAGTCGTTAGGAATTTCTGTTTTTTTTATCATCTTCCCTTCGTTCTTTTGGTACGCTTGTTCCCACAACCAAAGCCATTCACGAATCTCTCTTCCTGGTTGTTTTTCTTTGTCAGCAATTTGAGCGCCTATTTTTCCTACTAATTATTTTTATATCTACCCGTCTTTAACTAGTAGTTTAGATGAAAAATCTCTCAAACTTCATTTTGCGAAAAATAGTGAATTCATTTAGTTTTGTACCTATTTTACTAAGGAGGCCTACTTACGATTGATCTCTGAGTCATATTTAAAGTTTTATTTTTGACTAGTACCTATTCCGACTGCTTTTGCTTCTAGTATATTGTGATGTGAGTACTCCTTTGCTTATTCGTGTGATTTTTATTGTTTGCCTTTGTTTTTCCCATAATAGCCTGTTATTGGAAATGTTCCATAAAAGCAATCTCCATTAGTTGAATCATACACTTATTTTTTCCTTCTTGAATCACTGTTTTATTTTCTATATTATTTTTCGTTTATCTAGTGCATTTTAAAGGCATTATCACATGCTGTTAAGAATCGATCGGTTTTATCTTGTCATTTTATCTTATATAGCAGTATTAATGCGTCAAATAAGTGAAATGGTTGCAATTTTGTACCCTCTTTTTCACTTCTCATCAATTTAAATCTTCTATTATTAACTTAATCCCTTATCATAATACGTAATGTGGCCACATACACAGAGACTTGCCTTCTCTTTTTCTGTGCTCTAGTTTTCTGACTCACTGTGTGCGCCAATCAATCCTCTTCTATTCATGTGATTCTTAGTCTTTGCTAGTCTTAGTGCATGACAGCTCATATCCCTCTTATGCTGAAAGGGAGGATAATTAACTTCACTATTCGTCTTACTATGGGGATGTTAATTCTCCTCGTAGAGCACAGAGTTTATTTTTTGCTTAAGTTTTTATATTTTGTATGTGGCCATTGAAGGATTGGGTCACCTTCTTTATCATATATCCTACTATCTGGAGTTTCAATGCAGTATCTTGTTACACTTTGTCGCAGAACTAAGACTTCAGTTTTAAAGGATTATGACCAGCAATTAGTGCCTCTTTGGTCTTGGCTATTTGAGGGCGTTATTGGAAACGATTTGAAGACGATTACATTAGCCATATTCTGTTCCGAAAGCAACTTTACTCCGTTTTTGGTTATCACGAATTTCATTGGATTTGTTTTAATCCGTCTGTTATGAAAAGAAAGCGTAAACACGAAATTGATCGTGCTTAAAGGTGGTGAAGAATAGCGACACCTCTCCCTCTCTTATTACTCCTTTTCTCCCATAAACGAAGTAACCTCCTTCACTGCCACCTTAAGTTATCCATTTCAGTTCTCTTCAAGTGGGGGGGGGGGGGGTGCTCCAAGTAAACTGTCTGTATGATTGTTCCTGTTGCTTCAATAATCAAGATGCGCAAGTAGTATTCACTTGACGGCAAAATAACCCTGCTAAAGCCACCTTTACCCTATATCGCAAAAGTGGTTAGATTCCATGCTTTTAGTAAATGTAGCACGATTTCGACTTCCCTTTTGGCTCGCTAAGTGCGAAGAATTGTACTGTTTAAGTTTTTCTATCTCTTTTTTTCCACGAAATTCTTTTATCTCTCTTATTTTTGTGTTTTCTTCGCACTATGAAATTCGTTGATGGGGATCGTAAATATCTCCCGCTCTCTTGTGTGCGCATGTATTACTTGTCAATTAATATTATGTTGGAAGAATAGCGTTGATGATATTTTATAGATGTGATCACATTTGTTAACAGTTGGTTTATGATGAATCAATTTGAACTAATGGGCGTTCTCAAAGTAGGTTGAATTTTCATGGTTTCCATTTCTACCATTTTGAAATCTGCTTTTGATACTTTAATAATTAGTCATTTACTCTAATAGACTTGCTTGTAACGAATTGATCGAGCGAAAATTTTGTCACCATTTTAAGGCTTTAAATCCAAGGCTGGGAAAGGACATGTTCGGGATTTCTGTGTACTGCCTCAAGTCTCTTTGTTCTTAGGGCCCTTTTTCGTTTGTAGTTTAGTTTTAAAGACGAGTGGGTGAAAGTTATGATAGATGCTGGTTTTAAGATGCAAATATGTCTATTTACTTGCATTTTCATATTGTACTTCAAAATGGTCTGATTGTAGAACCGTTTTATTTTTTTAATCTTCGTTGACATCTTTCCTTATAATATTATTGAAGATTTGCGTCTTGTTCGGGCTTCTTTAGAAACGCGCGCAGTCATTTTACTAGATTCTTATTTACCAAGCCTCACTTTGAGTAACATAGTGGCCATGTGTATGTCACAGTTATTTTATGTTGGAGCTGAATCGGTCTTACCTTTAATGCTAATCTGGTCTATCTTTCCTTATTCTTGTAGAAACGTCTGCATGTTCCTGAATCCCATCTTTCAGTACTGGCCCGTACACGTTTTAGAAAGACATATGGGTATAATTCAAGAGGCTCTGCGAAAAGGAGTTGCTGACGCTGATCAAGACGCTCGTTCCGCCACGAGAAAGTAAGTTGTCTCTTTCAGATTCTCCTTATCTCGGTGTTATGGAAACAAGCACCCAACAGTTATTCCTATCTGTCTCTCCAAAGATAACACCTATAGGGCTCTCATATGCTCAGCAAACGCATTTAACTTTGCCACTGACTTACTCCCATTTCCAATAAGCCACTAATATTCAACCTTGAATGGTAGAACAATTATAGTATGCATATTTATACAGAAAATAGAAAGCATAATCCACAGGTTTCCTTTGCTGTTGTGTTGAATTTATGCTTCAGTTCGCGGGATATGTCATAATGTTGCCACTGCTATTTCTCATTTTACGTCATTTTTATGTGCGTTTGGGCTGCTATAATTGGTTGATTTGATTCGCGCAGGCTTTAAATATCATGCCTCGTATTCCATTGGGTATACTGGGGGCTTGGCATGTTATATGCGATTATGGTCACCGTCTAGGTCGAATTTGGCTAGTGAAGATGTAAAGTTTGTTTATAATTCATCAGTTTAAATCCTGTCGAGAAATGTTTTTAAAATTGAATTATTTTGGAATTTGATTAGACTGATATTATTCCCAATGTGGTGCTCACATCTGACTTCTTCTGTAGATTGGGGTTGGCTTGGTTAGCAGTTCCATTCCCTGAGTATTAGTCGAGTCGATCATATTGGTTTTCTCATTTTCAGTTTTTACAATATTAAACTCGTGGAAACGTGGAATATTACTATCACTTCAAAAGTTCTCGTTTTTTCCACTATTTTATTCTAGTACTTTCCTTGCCGTACCGACGATTTTATTCGAACTAAATTAAGAGTTTTCGGTACTATCTCAAATGCGTAATTTTACCTATCTGCGGTGGACCTTTGACAAATTAAAGGTCAAAGTAGCACTACCATTAAGTTTTCTTTTTAATGTGAGCTTTGCTATTCACTGGAACGCAAAAATGCAAGAAACTGCAGCCTTCTCTTTGGTCCCAATTGAATTGAAAATATCTGTAAATTCTAGATGCATAAATTATTACTCAGATTTGTTCCGTTCTTTTTGTTTGTTAATTGCTTCCATTTTTTAGCATATGACAATTCTATTTGCCTTGGTAATATAGGCATTATTAGTTAATTACATAGAGTCATACGTTCGCATCTAGCATTAGTGTACTGCTATCCTAAATAATATTTTCTCATTCAATATTTGGCATGTTCTTGTCAGTTTTCTTGAAGAAATATGCGTAATAAAAAATAGTGGGAATTGTACTCGAAGGAGACTATTGCGGTGTTGAGTTGTCAAAATGTTTAAAACACATCTCTTTGATTTTCTTGCTTGTAAAATGTTTGTGTGACAATAGTTTAAAGTAGCTGGTTGTATTGCACGCCAAAATTGATCAAATTTTGGTTATGCTTCGATTGCTAGGCTCCCGATGAAATTTGATTGATTGAGCCAATTTGAATTTCTTCATTCATATATAAGGGAAATGTTTTCTTTGTACGAGCTCATTGCACGTCTGAGTTTTTCGTCATTTTTCGATAATTTAACACAATTAATGGACATTTTATTTTCTCTAAACTCGTAGAGTCGTTTGAGTAATGTCGTGTTTATATTGTTAACTTTGCGAACCTATAAATGAGCTATAATTTCGATAGAATTTCACAACTCACAAAACTTTGCTTAAGGCCGTAATTTTGTAAATGTCAAGGTAAATGATGCTTTTTATTAGTCTCACTGTTGACCTTGCTTTTATTGCTCTCAAACTATTGTCAATATATGCTGAACTTTCTTTCATTGGCTGAAGTAAGCTAATTTCTTTTACAGCGGAATTATTGAGTGCACTTCAAAATTAGATCATAATTTCGACTATAATGCACCTAACTGAAGTTTTCACTATCCGACAAAGCAGCTATCGGTTATGCATCTACTCTCGATAGACTGTATTTGATCTCCAAGAATACTAAGCATAATTTGAAGTTATGATATTTGTTGAGTTAGCCCTTCTCTAGGTATCTTCACTTCAAAGTCCATTGCATGCCATCTAATTGGCACTTCAGTACTAAACAAAGGGATATTGAGTTAATTGTTAATTTCTTCCCAGTGCCTTCAAGACTTTTGCTGAGAAGTTCCCCGACCAGGTAGAGCCAGTTTTACGAAATATGGACCCAGCGAAGCGTAAGGCAATCGAGCGTTCACTGGCTTCAAATGGAGTCGACGATCAGTCAAGTGTGGCGAGTGGCACTAGCAGTCGAACAACTAGTCAAACCAGCCTGGCTACAGCTGGATTAACAGGAACGGTCAAACGCACCACTAGACCTGCAATGGGCACCTCTGGTCTGGGAAATACTGCTCGAAGGCCCACTGTCACGGGAACTGGAGCCTATATGTCCGGTAAGTTATCTGTTTCATTAAGCTATTTGATGCTTTTTTTCGTACAGTATGTTCATATGTATATATATATATATATATTCATTCTAGCTTTGAATTTTAAATGCATTCGAGTATGATCTATGAGCAGGATATATTTTTACATCGACAGAGGTAGTTTGAAATCCAACTTTACGTACATATAGCTCTGTTCGTTATTTATATTTTCCCTCTTTCCTGATGACAATGGAGGATTGAACGAGAAGTTGGGATTTGTAATCCTCCCTTTGCTTTCATTTGCAGCGGGTTTTGAAATGTGCTAATCCTTACATTTAAGTTGTTTAGCATTTTCAAGGCTGCGTTTTAGTCTGTGAAGTGGTAGGTCAAGAAGGGATAATTGAATTTGAGTTTCTCAAACAGCAAGTAAACTCATCTACTGCTTATTTTCTCCGATTCAATGTCTGTGATATTTTGTTTGTTTTATTAATCCAATTTAACTTATTGAACTAAGATGCTGATTAGCGCAGAATTGTACATGTGTACATTATTTGCACGTAATGACCACTTAGATGCTTTTTCGTACTGTTCTTCTTTTTGACATTGCTCATTGTTTCGTTTTTTGTTTATTTAGTGGTTTCCATGGTTTTGTTCTTATTTGGAAGATAGAGGTGAGGTATTTAGGGAACCCGCTGATTAGTGTACAGAATAACATGCTTGGTGTTCCTTTATTGCAAAAAGAAGTGCGTACCTTTATTGGTTTTAATAGGCACAGTCCTGTAATCCTTTTCCTTTTCTTTCCTAATTCTATTTAGACTTATGTTGGGTTCTTATTATGTCCTTTATACACTTCCCGTACAAATTTCGTCATTAATTACTCTGAGTTCAATTTTCAAATCTCATATTCATAGATCATTGTGTCCCATTAGCAAGGATTGTCAAGTTAGCTTTTTAGCGGCTTGAGAAAGCATGATAGGTTTTATGTTTCTATACTACGATGTTTTATTAATGTATTACTGATTTTTGCCAATCAGTAGGTTCAACTTTTGCCCTCTCCTTATTTGGCTAGGGGAATTGCTATTCGGAACATTTTCCTCATTCACACATTAAAGCCTTTTGGATAACTTCGTTCTCAATTGGTTTATGTTTAAATTTGCCATAGAGTTGACGTCGCAGACAGCTTTGTCAAACTTATATGTCACATGCTTATTGCAGTCTGTCGTCTTATTTTCGTTGTAGATGCCATAATTACAATTGAATAAGACAGTTAGCTCTAATCATTAGGTGAAATTCACACTTGGCTAAATTTATTCAGAAAAAGACGAAGCGCTGAAAAAAGTTAGTTGGAGCGCTGGCTGATTCACGCGCCAAACTATAGACATGTAAACTAGTTAGGCATTTTTATTAACTAGGCCATTTTATACAGCAGTTAGCCTTCAGAAGTGTTGGTTCAACGGGCCTATGGGAATTTAGTCAACTTTTGGAGAGCCTATGCGCTTGAGAACCAGTGTTGTTGGTGCTCTCCTTCAGCATTGCTCTAACACCATTACGTACTTTGCTTTCAGAATTGGCACGAAAAAACCTTGGCGCCTACGGAGAAGCTCGTTCCCGGATGGGCGCTGGCAAAGTCTCCATGTCGCAACGTAAGCCACTGCCAATTTTTATCGATTTTATTATAATTATCAAACTCTAGTGTGGTGTCCTCGAGGTTATTCCTTTGTGTATTATGCACGCTGTTTTGGGTTTTCGATGCTATTTTTTATTTAACTCTGGTTGATAATGCTTCTAGCTTCCCTTTCGTCCAACTCGTTTGCCTGTGTCCCTTTGTCAATGTGTAATTCATCACTCTCTTGAGTGGGTAGATACTTTTTATATAACCTCATAAGAGTATCTTGTTTCCATTTTGTTCACCGAGCAACTTGTCACAGTTGCCGCCACCCACTCGAATATTTGCAAACTATTTAAGAGGTTAATTTACTGACAAGGTAGGTCTGAACATATTTCATTTCGATCTTTATTTTGCAAGTGCTGTGCCTGAAATAAACACTGAGAGAAGGTGTTTCTATTTACGAAAGTCTCAGTTGAGCCTATTGGTGTAAATTTCTTCACGTAACGCATTTCCATTTCAAAACCCCATGTAAACTTGTGAGTACTTCATATTCGTAACATAACTTTCTCCTTTAACTGTCGTTTTCGAATGGTTCTAGTAATGATTAGGCCTTTAAACCGCTGGGGCATCTTCGCATTCTTGTGCAAATCTATTTAATTAGTAAGTGAAACTATTTGATTTGCCCGTGTGGGCGTGTTTATCATATCCCATGAGGTCGCAGGTGATGAGATCTTTGCTTCACCGATTAATTCGGATCAATAAGAGCTCACATTAAGCTCGAATTTTGCTACTTCCTAATCAAGTGCTTTTAACTGCTCATCGAATGCACCTATGGCGCATGCAAACGTCTGGAGTAATTCTGACCTGCAATACAGGATTAGAGTTGTGTACTTACTTGAGCGCATAAAAAAGTAGATTATTGTTAATACGGCAAAATCTTAACCCCGTCTCGGACAATCTCCTATTTTGAACATTCTCATGTGTCTCTTTTTACTGTGCGAAACACGTTAAATAAAGTTGCGTTTTTTGTACACTTACTGTGTGTGACTACATTAAAATTTAACTGAATCAATTTTCACTCCAGCCACGGATAAAACAAGTTATGAATATGGAGACCACACTGAAGACGGTGATGATACACCCCGTAGGTTAATGGCTATTGAGCTCACCTTCAATCTCTGTGTGTTTGTGTGTGTGTGTGTGTGTTCGTTTAGTTGTGTTCGTTCGTTCGTTCGTTTGAGTTTTTTGCGTATTTATATTTTCTCATCTACTTTAATAAATGTGCTTAGGTGAGATTGCTGTATCCTCTTACGTTTCACACGTGTTTCTATGTTTTATATATATTTCTTGTTTTTTTAGAGGACGTTGAAGGTTTGTGAATCTATAGCATTTCAATATTTAGAGGCCCAATTAATTCAGTTAGTTTAGTCCAGATAATATTGGTCTCTTCGTTGACATATCCGATTTACTAGAGAGAATCAATCCAATCAAAAATATAAGGCTAAGTAATCCGTTACCGTTTTAGATAATGTTAAAGGTTGGTTTATGCTTTATATTGCCGTTTTATATACACGTAGAAGTTCTAATTCACCGCAAACACCAATATACGTACAATTTAAAATGACACGCTTGGAGGTTACACGATTTCAGAAAATCAGTGGAGTATTAGCAAATTTATGGTAGTTTTAGAGGATATTAGAAGTATCTTAATATTTCTAATGTTATTTATCTTCACAAAAATTTAAAGGATATTGTATTTCTCACACATGGATTTATCGACAACGTAGCAACTATTGGAGAAATTTATTCATATGGGACTAGCTAATCTCTTGCTTATAATATAACCTCTATCTCTAATTGAATGTTTCGATTCATACCTAATGTGAGGGAAAAAATAAATTGACAATTACGTCTTAGCTAGGGTAACTGTTTGATGGGGCATTAAAGGTTTGTTGACATAGAAATCCGCTTTGTCATTTTAATTCTCCCATTATTGCTTAGAGATTGATCGGCCTTCAGAGTAGTCAAGACTTCATTACGAAATAACTATTTTGCTATTGCTTTGGATGGTTAACGCTTTAGATTGTCATTTCCATAGATACACTTCTAGTACACGATACAGAGCTAATAAATGGCACGCTTGATAGTTTTCGCACTACATTAGAAAATTGCTATTCCCAATGTGTAACACCTATTAACCAGCTGTGTAATTTGTTGCTTATCTTTATTAGCTGCTAGTCGGGAGACTTCTCCCCTACGAACACCCTCAGAAGTGGACTTCAGTACCGGCTCCACAGCTTCAGCCGTTGCAAAGGCCTATGCGAAGACGATCAGTTCCACTTTAAATCGCCGAAAGCCTCTGGGTTATGGAACTGCTGCTCGGGCTCCGAGGAAAATATCGAGAAGTGGGCTTAATAGTCAAGGCGCTTCTCGAGAAGCTTCGCCCAGTTCTGCTGTCAGTGCTACTGCTCCGTATAATACTTATAGTGCAGTTGGCACAGCCAACAGACGTGAGTCAAAGTCACCTGAATGAGACTTTCCTTTCTCGGATAATTAAATTAAGCTTAACTCTCTCGACGCTTTCTTGTTCTCTCTCTCCCTCTCTCTCTACTTTTAGCATCCCTAACTTCAATGAGTGATGCTGGATTTTCTCAGGTGAGATTTCTCCCTCCTTTTTTGTCGCTTTGTCAGTTCTGCTTTTTGTTTCGTCATTTTGTTTTATGCCATATAAAAATAAGCATTACACCCTCAAGGGTATGTGGGGGGGGGGGGTTAATAAACTGAAAAGTGTGACGGATCTCAAAGGATAAAATGAGGAGATTATCCATGAGATTTACGGTATTTTTCATCTTGTAACTTTTAAACTCGACTCTTGTTTAAATAATCCAATTTTCATCATCCTTGAGATGCTTTGTACCGTCTGGAGTCAATGGAATAAAATAATTGATCGAGCTTTGATCTATTTGTGTGTTCTTCCCCCCCCCCCCCTCCTCCTCCTTCCCTCACTTCGAATTAAAGTGGATTTATTTCATACGTTTACAACTGCTACCCCCTTTTCACTTAGGGGTTCCCGTTCTCTATCTCCTTATATTATCGATGCAAACTAGTTGCGCCTATACAACCAAGCGCAAGTAATTTCCTTGGCACGTTTTTGGACTAGTGTTCTTTATTTCCATAGCGTATTCTAAATACACTCAGTCAAGTAAATGCGGTTAAGGTGTAGGATATTTATTCACCCTCTTAAGGCTTATTTCAAATGTCTATCAGACACTTGGCTTCTTCTAAATACGAAACTTCTATTGAGAAAGCCAATAGCTTTTAATTGAAGTTGAGTTTCGTACTATTTGAGTCTAGGTAAAAGTTGAATTTACGATATAGATTTATGAATTTTATTGTTGAGATTCAGTTTGATTCTGGGGTGTGTTTTACGAGAAATAAGGCCATAATCGTTTATTTTTGAGTATAAATTTTACAAACTCTAAACCGAGCTGGTAATGGTAAGGGGTCTTGACTTGAAAGACGATGTTGAAATAAATTTGTGCGGCGTACAATTCTTCGTTAATCTCGGTGTGGGCTTTTGATCCAAAATTATTCCTGGTGGTTTTAGTTCAAGAGTGCCTATTCGCGTCGTCAGTATGAGTCAGACGATAATGCTAGTGAGACATCATCCTTGTGCTCAGAACGATCTGGCCAGTCGATGCCCGTCTATCGTCGCAATCATATGCGTCCCATTGCCGTAAGCTCCAGCGCCTTCCCATAACCTTTTCATCCTTTTACCAATTCTATGCTTGGTGGGTGCCTATAGGGTCTTCTAAATGTTAATTGTTTATATATATAATAGCGTTACTCGGTTCCCCGTACTGTTGAGGTATGTTCGCTGCATGCTACTTTCTTACTAATGATTTCACCTCCCTTGTGCATCTAATACACACGCCATTAATGAACGCATGACAGCATGTTCGGCATTATAACCTGGCACGGAGTTAAGATTGAATAACTTAATAATGGTTTTCCCATACTACAACGATTGATTTTTTGTGTTTTAGGGAATTGGTGATATAATTAAACTCCTGAGTAGTTCTCAGTGGTCTGAGAAGAAGGATGGCCTGCTCAACTTAAAGGAGTACCTCCGATCAGGCCAAACTTTGAGGTATGTTGAAGACGATATTGTGAATTTAAAGTCGATTATTCTTATTCAGTTTAGCTTCTATGATATGCGTGTAGTGTAGAGTAGGTTTGACCATTGTTTTCCTCTCTAATACTATTTGATAACTGATGACTTATGACCTGTGGATGGGCTTGAATGGACAAAAAAATGAGGATGGAATTTAATAATATTGGCGGTCTTGGTTCTACCATTCCAACCAAACTGGACGCAAGGAAAAGCGTAGTTGTGTATGTGTGACTAGTGATGGAATATTTTATCCAGGCCTTTATTTACTAAGAGTGTGAAGATGAATGGCATAGAGTGGAGTAATCACCAAGAGGGAGTTTAGAATTCGATTGACGATGACTCCCAACACTCTCCCTATGTTCTCAAAGTTTTGACTGATTCATTTCGGGATTGATTTTGCTTTAGTCTCCAATCTTTTCCTTTCTCACATACAATGGGAGTTGCTCCTATTTTACTTTACCAATCAACTGGCGTTTAGGCGTTACCGCTTTTAGGCAATAAATGCAGCAATAAATTGATCGGTAAGGTGTCTTGAGCTAGTGGCTATAAGATAATAGAGTAGAATGTCACAGAGGAATGTTAAGACGTATTTTAAGTCAGCAATAAGAATGAAGAAATAATTCTGGCGGGCTGAAAGTCGATACATATTTGGTGCGTTTGAATTAAGTGTTACCGCATTTTAGTACACGAATGAACGTCGCAACTCGGTCAAAAGTGAACTTAAATTTTGGACTTTAACAAAATTCTTCCTATGGTTTCTTATTTACCTAAGTTAATCTGTTACCTCATTTGCATTTCAGCCACCAAGAAGTGGTACGTGTGGCGGAAGTCCTCAGTGTCATTTTTGGTGAATCATCAAGCAAAGTCATTACCCCCTTTATGGAGACCCTCCAACTCTTTATCAAGGGCTATAATCAATACCTCCATGAGTGGATCTATATTGCAATGGTGCGTTTATTTAATCGTCAGGGCCAGGAAGTCCTCTCCACACATCAAAAGTCTATCTCTGATACTCTCGCCGTTATTCGGTAGGTATTTCCACTGATTTCTTCTTCGCTCTTTTTCCCCTTTCCTTTAAATCTACTCGTGAAAAATGGGCGTGTGCTGTTAGTGTAGATAGACACGTTAAATTTTACTTAGCCAATAGGATTCAAGGTCAGTGTGATTGCATTCGTGCCTTGGAGCCATTTTGGTGAAATCAGTAAATTTTTCCATGCACCAGGTACTTACAGACGCCCACAAATATTGATTGATTAGCAGGCAGTAGATGTACTGAGCCATATTTTCAGTCGTTAGAAAGTGTTTGCGTCAATATTGCTCTTCTATTTTTTTATGCTCACATCAATACTTTGAGTAGCCAATTCGATAATCATCTTAATCACTCCTCATAAATGTCAAATGTGCCAGATATATCCGAGTGCTTGAATTTGCTGGTCCTCTGTTTTGAAAAAAACCTGCTTAAATATTTCGCCTTTTTCTATTCTGTCCAGAATTCTCTTTAACCATTCTAAAGCTGTCGCTTATTTTCAGTGGTAGTAGTAAGAAAGATGTGAATTTTTAAATTTTCAGTAGTCGTGACGTTTTGATTTTTTACTTCTTATTATGTTTACAGCTATTGTTTATTCCTAATTATATGCATCAGTTGATGGCGTCCCCATCGTTGATCTGAATTTCTTTGTTTGAGAATCGTAGTTAATTAAAATTAGACTCGCAAAAAATACAAAATATTCGGATTCAGTGATAAAATTGTCCGTATTTGGATGGATGGCTGTATGTTTTAGCTCATGTAAAGTGAAATGCAAGGTAGTAACAAGAATAACTACATTTTAGTCGTTTTAATCGTTTGCTTTTCGATTATTTGCTCTCAGCGCATTAAAGGCTAGTCATTTCCTAAAACTAGTGCTGACAATCATTACTGGCACGTTAACTAATAGCTGTACTTACGACTTGAGTTAGAATAAGAGGCTACAAATAAGTACTTTTAACGACTGCACTCAGAATTTCATAGGAAAACATCTAACCTAGGGGAACGTAGTTAATGTGCTTGTGGATTAATTAAGCCTATCACATCTGCATTCACAGCACTGCGGTCCTATTCTACTAATAATTTTCGGGTTCATGACCATTAAGTATATTTTATCCAATGAAGTGCTATTTATTTCGTCTATATAGCTGCACTTTATCTTGAAAACAAAGTAAATCTTGTTTGCATTAAAGTTCAAACGCTTGTTAGGGGTGATTTAAATATGCATTCCTGTTACTCGCGTTAATGAAGTATACGGAAATTGCACGTGCTTTAATCCTATGTTTCTCTCTTTTTACAAATTAAGTATCACTTGAATTAATGTATCTTTGGTCCAGCGTATGATCATCGCTGCCACGCTTGTGCTTAATTGCTTTCTCATTATTCAAGTGCTATTCTTAGTTAAATTTGGTTAAGTGGCATGCCTCATAGTGCTTAGAACTAGTCTTAAAGGGGTAGCAGAACGCAATTTTCTGGATGGAAGCCACTGCAGCATGGTACTTTATTGCTCTCTTTCTGAATCAATTTCTTGGACTTTCTGTCCTCTTTTTTCGACAGATTTAATTATGCTCTTCGTGCCAATATAATATGGTTTCTTTCAGATCTCATTTCCCACTCAATCTCCTCTTTGCCTGTTGCTGCCGTTTTATAATTGATGACGCAATGTCTCCAACACTCAAGGTCAAAGGTCGAGTTCTAGACTACCTGAAAGATCTCCTGGTTATGATGCCTGTTGATGCTATCAGTAATCCCACCCCAGAAATGGTCAAGAGTATCATTCGCATCATTACCTGGTCCACGGAACCCAAATCAGCTGACGTTCGACGTGTGAGTTCAAGTTGCTAATGGAGTTTTTGTCTCCATATTGGGTCTCTATTTATATGAGTAGTATAATCATAAATTCTTTTAACGTATTATTAATTTATGTATTATCCGATTAGACGCCACCTACTTGCGATATTACTGAGGAAACAATACCGGTAGGTTAAGAGGCAGTTAGGCTGTTTTTTGTTAATAACTTTTAGCATTTACTTCCTGTTTTAACGCCTATTTATCTTTGATTTACTTCTAGGCCGAGGTAAATTTCTGTTTACTTTTCGTTCCGATAGTTTGTCTTTTCGCCTTTTTTCGATTCAATGTAGTTTGTTACTGAAAACTTTTAACTGCTATCTGTATTTGTGTATGCTTATCCCAAAAATTAGTACCATAGAGTGTTAAATTTCCCTTTATATGCTGCCTGGGTCTGACTATTAGTTCAAATTGCTCTCCCTAATAATACAGTTTCAGTTCGGTTGAGTTCAAAGTCTAAAAATACAAGAGAAATAAGTGTGCTTTCTGGGCAAAAATGACCTATCACTCCTCTTGTTACAATCGCCTTATTAGTCATTTGGTCTTCAATCGCTTTCTATCACCTCCTCCTCCTCCTTAATTCCCTCCTCCGAGGTGGAAGTTTATTAACCTTTTCTTCTCCACTTCCAAAGCCATCATGTATCCTCTTGAAGATTTCTTTCGTCCATATTGATCAAAGGAATATTTAAATAAAATGAGTTCGCTTTAAACAAATCTTTTAGTCCGTCCACTTGAGAAACAATCCTACGCTTACGTGGGTATTTGGGTTGGAAAATGGGTTCTTGTTTCCTAGTTCATTTATTCTAATCTACTAGAAGTTGGTTTTAGAGATTGACCGTTTTCTACTCTTGTCAGGCCTTATTTAAACTCCACTAACACTGTAATCAAAGTAGTTTGGCCTTAACTAATCACACACTTAACCCGATTATTGTGTTCAGCATCTGTCTTAAAACAGACTGAAGTTTATTAGTTGTCTTCCTGCTATCGTTGATACAAATTTCCTATATTGTTTTCCTTCTTAATAAGTTAGGGTAGGGTGTGTGAAGATATGTCTTTTCAGGCAAAAAACGTGCAACAATTGTGTTCGAGATATAGAGATGGTCCTTTGAGGGTTAATGAGGGTCATACTTGTTCCTGCGTTTTTTATGTATTTACCATTTATTCGATATGTTGCCGTTCACTTCTTCCCTTTAGATGTTAACCGTTGCAGTCTAAAACGGGTTCCTAGTTTTACTTTGTCATACCCTCTCTTTTAGCTGGCAAGTCGCGTTGTGATAAAACTCTCCCACCTGAACCCAGCTGCTTTCAGTAGTATGGTTCAGATGATGCCTAAGACCACACAGGATCAAGCGGCCAAGTTGTTGAAAACTTACGCAAAGACCTCAACAGGTAGCAACTCCGGTGTCTCCTATGATGCAACTTCCCCCGATGGTGCACGCACTGCATCGCGTTTGCCCAAGTAAGTCTCGTCATCTGTAGAGAAGTGCCCATAGTCCTCTCCTTTTGAAAAAATATATATATATGTGTGTCTGTTGAGTTATAAAGATGGCATAGATTATACTATTCGAACAGGCAGATGCACAGACATTGCAGAGAAATTGGAAGGTCATAAAGTAGAGGAAATGGGGCTTGTTGCCGCTTGTTTTCTTGAAGGATTCGATGTCATAGTATGAAGAAGTCACTGATATTCAGTAGATGGGTCAATAGACTAAGGTGATGGGATAGAAGAGGATGCATATGTCCTGGTAACTAACCGGTATATCAAGACTACGAGTGGATTCATAATTTGGTCAATTAAAGCAGGGAAATGAGTATAGCCGGGGCCGCTTTTCCCACACCATAGTTGATTACATTGAAGTACAATTGCACATCAGAAGGAAGCTTTGTGCGAATCGGCAAAGTTTGTCAAGCAAAGCTATGAAGGGCTTAATGGTGGTTGTAATAGTACTTGGCTATTTTAAGGTTGCTGTAGTAATCGGTTATGTACTTCAACGATATAGGCACTCAACTGTGCTTTCTTATTTCTTATGCAAGATTTCGCTTATATGCTTTTACCTTTCATTTCCGGTTGTGTGTTGATGTACTAACGATATATTTCTCTCCCTCTATCTCTCTCTCGTTCTCTTTCGTACGTAACTGTGTTACTAACAACCACCTAACTTTATTTATTTGATTAATCTACACCCAAACCTTGTTTGCATATGTCTGTTTTGTTTTCATTTTGTTTTTTTCCTAAAATTCAAACTCATTTGATAATGCCGTGTGTGTGTGACCTTACTTTACCTTTGTTTACATTCAACAGATTTCAGCGGTCTTATTCAATGCGGCAGCCCGCTTCTCCAAAGTGGACTCTAACGAAGTCATTAGCTTTTTATGCTCATTTTCTTAGTTTTCTTTATTAGTACTTATAGTGATCGAAATAGAAGTAATAATTTTGTTTTAGCCAACGTCCATGGAGGCTATTCTACTTCGGTTTAACTATATCATGACATTATTTGATAATTTCTTGTTATGAGGTTACAGCCTACTACGAAGTGGCTTGGGCTATTAGATCTCTAAATAAATACTTACTACTTATTCAGTCGATTATAGAGATGCCAACCACTTAACATGACATGATTTCGAGATCGTTATCTCTTTTATTAGTTCGCGACCGCATTAATTGCTCTGTGTAATTGATGAACTTCTCGAAGTCAAATCGTAAATGTAAGCGCATTATTTGGACTAATGTCGGAGGTATTTCCTTGTCTGTCAATACCTGAAAAATGACATCTCAGAAACTCTAATTAAATTTCAAGATTAGGAAGGGTTTGTTTCTTATAGTCTAACTATATCTTCTTTTGCATCAATTATGAAATGAGTTCTACTAACACAACTAAAATGTCATATTTTCAAATACATAGTGTTACTTTTACTTCCCTCTGCCTTATGTATTAGCACTCATTGCCGCCCTTTGGTTCATTATTTTTATGCAGCAAAATTCGTCTCCCCATGTGCTATCACTCGTACGTATCCATAGCCCGTTAATACTAGAAATAAACGCTAACAGTTTAGTGTAGTTTTTCAATGCACCTATTTGTGTTATATATTGGTGTTTACTCTCATAATCATTCCATTTAGTGTTCGCATTTACCCGTCCTATCTTAAAAATCAACAGCAAAGGTTCGTGGTGTGATGTGATACTGAAATTTTCATAACCCATCTTTATTGATTGCAGTCTAATCACCTTACTATCGTACTGTTTATGTACTCCTTACCGATGCTTTTTTTATTACCATCAGACCAATAACGGGCAATGGTACAAGACCCTTCAGTCCCATCACAGAGACCTGCGTGCCTGGTGTGGCTCACGAGGCTCCCGTGAATCAATTCTCACCTCCAGGAGGGCCCAAGAATCGATCTGTTAGTACCCCCGATGGTCACACGGCTGGACTTGTAGCTGAATGTGGAGGTCAAATGCAAGCACCACCGCCTCCGCCCTATTCGGCCAATCTACCAATAGGAGGACAGAACGGTGATGGAAGTCATCATTACTTCCCTGTTGCGGCTTGTCCCGGAAATATGAACAGTGTGCCTCAGTATAGCCAACAGAACTCGTATCCTCCTGGCAAGAGTGTAAAATATATTTGTTTATCTCTATATTATAAAATTAGGTAAATTATATCTGTAGATTATTAAATGTGGGCCATCACCAG
Organism: Rodentolepis nana; assembly: GCA_900617975.1. Taxonomy (NCBI): domain Eukaryota; kingdom Metazoa; phylum Platyhelminthes; class Cestoda; order Cyclophyllidea; family Hymenolepididae; genus Rodentolepis; species Rodentolepis nana. The sequence goes on along the minus strand of UZAE01013202.1, from coordinate 2,916 downwards.
GTTTAGGTTTAAGAATGGAAAATATGCTAGGTATTGGACAATTTAGCACCTTAAAAATGCTAAGATTTCTTTTAATGTCCAGCGGTAAATAGTGTAGCTTCATTGAGACTATTTAATCCATTTAAGTTTGATTTTAGCATCGTTTGAAGGCCGTTAAGTGGAAAAAACTTGGCACCGATATGGATTTGCCATATACTTTGAATCGTGGAGTTTTTATAGTAAAACGCTGCCTGCACCTATCCTTCTTTGTGTAGATTCGCGAGCTAATTCATCTCATACAGTGTTCAATTATTTCTCGTAACAGCAAAAAGTGGTGTTCATGCGAGTAATTTTAAATGGGGTTTGATAGCTGTACTTGCGTGCTCAATGAATAAATTGAGGGAGGTCGGCATTTCTTCTTTGTTCTTTTAGTTATTTCACTACGGCTAGCCAAGATTTCTCTATGTCAGCTAACCAAATATGCATTGTTTTGCGCATAATATTATTGTTTTGTGCCTTAAGCTCTCCTTTATACTGTGTTATTGGACCTTCAGTCGGCTACTTCAATTAATGGAAAATCTGTTGTCACCTAGGCTAGCTATTGTGGCGGAAATTACTCCCAATAAAGTTTAAAGTTCGCTTTGGGGCTATCTTTCGTATTACGAAACCCAACCTGAGATAATTCATATCTATCAAAAATCTTTGTTTACAAAAGATTGTTTGTTTCTTCAGAATCTGATAAGATAACACGACTAAAATTGTTGGCTGTATTTGCTTTTGAAAGTACTTAGCGTTATTTTTTGCGATCTGGATTTTGCCTTTCCGGGATACTACTTATGACCTGAGCTACACTCTCCCGTTAGTAGGATTAAGAAAGATCTTATTTATGATGAATGTTCTTCCATTTATTCCCCACAGCCTCAACCACAACAACAACAGCAGCAACCACCATCTCTATTTAGCGGAATGACCAACGATCGTAAGTTTTGAAGCATATTTCTTATGCAATTATATCTTACTCTTGTTGTGTTTATTAAATGGCCAAATGGTCAACTTCCTTTTCTCATCGCCTTTCACTTCCTTTCTCGTTTCACACCCATATGCAGTGCTCTATCCCAAGTTAAAAAAGCCCGTGATTGGCTATCAGACCTTGAAAAAGATTCGCGGTAAGCCTGCTGCTGTTCTCCTCGACTCCTGTCGCGCCCTGTGTTATGTTCCCCTTCCTACTCAAACATACACACACACACACCTGCATGCAAAGCTCAATGTGCCGCTTTATTATAGACTCTTTGCATGTGCTAGCTTTGAAAGTGATATCGGACTGTTTTAAAGTATATATATAGAAACAGCAGCAGCAGCTTGTCCCTAAATTTCAACAAATCTCCCCTCCTCCCCTCCCCTATCTCCCTTCTCCTAGATCTCAATTAGTTCTGAACGGAGTAGTCCATCCAAAATAACGCTAGATCTAGATGATTACTTTTACCAATCACCGTTTCCCGCCCCCCCCGTCCNCCCCCCCCCCCTTCTTGCCCTTTCGTTTAGCTGTGCTTCAATGTAATTTGGACACAATTATTATAGTGCTAGTTTATGTAGTCGGTTTTTGAGTTCGACAGTTTTGTAAGATTTAGTTGGCTTTTTTATTCCAATTACCAAAGCATATCCAATTCCCCATTCGTTTCTTCTAGAAATGCCACCTGAAGATGCTATCACAGAAATTTTGCAGGAACTTTCCAACTACAATGACAGGTGAATTTATGAGTTGTTATTGTTTATTGTTTGTTTTGTTTCGCGTGTTGAGTCCAAGTTCCTCGTTTGCGTTTACACAGATATGAGCAGCGCAAGGCATGCATGCTGAAACTGATTAAATTACTTAGAGATGGAACTATTCAAACCTGGGAGGAGCATTCGAAACCCACTTTGTTGATTCTACTGGAGTCTCTCTCGGATGCATCGGTAAGTTTTTTTGGTTCATGCAAAATGCCTACACATGTGGGCTTTCCGTTTGAGATACTTTTTAATTGTATGTGTAACCGTGATTAATCCTGGAGTTTACTTATTTGGAGTATGTGTATGCGTACTTGGTTATTCTTTTAGATGTATCAAAGTTTTTATTCGTATTACGCTGTCTTTAAAATTGTAAACACTTGCTCAATGAGAGTGGGTGATTGGAATCACCTGAATCTTGGAAGAGAATAATTTGTATCATGCTGATTCTCTTCAGCCATCAAAAAAATGAGGCGATTAGAGTTTTTGCTCAATGCTTCTGAACTCTGCGAAAGAATCATGCATAAACCGGAGAATCGCGAGGGAGATCACGAGGCTGCCTGTGGCTAGAAGAAAGCAACACGATGGACTATCTGTTTGCTATCGTACACCAGATTAGCTGGAGCTTTGCCGTATTCTATAAATCTCCTTGAAGTTGTGTACTTTTCTTTGTAACATCTCCGAGTATTGGCAATTTCATAAGCATCATTATAACGTAGACTTCTTCTAACACCATCTGTTTTTCCCAAAAACGAAAGATTAAAAACTCCTCAGTAGCAGCAAGGGCAAGTTTATCCGATATTGGTTTACTTTGCCGTGTTTTTTTAGGTTTTGGAACTAACACTTAATGCTGTTTTTTGTCTGTGTGTGATTGATTGTTCACCTCTTTTTCCCTTTTTCTTCCTCTCCACCCTTACAGAGCGAGACTCGGGCCCTGGCCCTGAGAGTATTGCAGGAACTGGTGCGCACCCAGGGTGAACTCATAAGTGACTACGCATGTCTCACTGTCATGAAGATTCTCGAAGCTTGCAATGACACTGACAAGGGGGTAAGCGCGTTTTTATCTTTCATTACCATTTGTTTGCTTGCGTTTATTGGTATTATTATCCTATAATGTTGACAGTCCATCAGTATCCATTAGGTTGGCAACTAAGTCATTGCCGATTTCAAATA
>UZAE01013201.1:0-12957 GCA_900617975.1 Rodentolepis nana | reverse complement strand
TATACCTTAAATCATTTGAATTATCATCATCATGCAGTGAATTAATGCATTTAAGGAATATTCAAATATAGCATGTACTATGCTCTATTTGTAAAAAAATTTCTCCCTGGCGCAGAGAGATATTTGTATGAGCTTGAATTGACAGTCTGTTGGTCAATTTGGCCTGGCTAGACAATTGAAGCATTTGTCGATGGAGAATGGTTTTCGAGACGAACCATTGCCATTTTACGAACAAAACCATATCGTTGTCGAGTATACGACTATCTTTCTAATTGGGGAAAGTTTTTTTGCATTTATTTGTAAAACAAGCATTTAAAATATGAAAATTGCTCATTAGTAACCTATCGTTAGTTTGCGTCTCTTTCTGAAATTAATATTATTTTTCTATAAAGTCCAAATTGAATGAGCACTCCAGCGCTTAAAACCTATCTTGATGGAATTAAATTACACGATGACAAATTACGAGCGAATCGAGAAGCGACCAATCATTTCCAACAATCATCAAAATTAGATTGACATTGACACCACCGCATCAGCAAAATATATATATTCCAATTCCATGAAATTTACTTTTTTATTTTATTTTCTATTAACACAGTAAATCTAAGTTGAAATTTAGTGCGCGCAATAAGTTTAGATTTGAAATACTGAAGTCATTTTAATTATAGCACAATTTCTCTTTGAATTAGAAATATGCGATAGTATCTAAAGAAATTAACATCATTCCAAGCTACGTATCTAACAGTTTAAAATGAAAAGAAAAAGAACGCACCGTAGTAATTAGAAGTTGATTATAAAGTACGGAGCATAATGAAGGCAGAAATGGTCATTTCTAAGCGTCTATTGAAAGGCCAAGTAAGGCAATATTATCAAGGTAAATGACAGTCTCTTAACCTAAGAAAGTATTTCTCATGCTTACTTTGGGCTGCATTCACGAGCGCTCTTTCCGCTCTGATCCTCAATGCCCAAATACAAAATTGCACAAAATTGAATTGCAATTGTAATAATAGTTTGAGAAACAAGTCCTTATTTTAACAAGACCAATTTTGAAGTAATTAATCGTTTTTACCTTTAAAGAAACAAATTAACATCATTTTATTTCAAATTACAATATAATTGTTTTATTCAAGGTACCTTTTTAGAATAAAGAGGAACATATTGCTGACTCATTGTTTCTTGATTCAAATTTTAAAGTACTTTAAGCACTACCTACATAATATTTTCCCAAGGAGACTATTTGGTAGATTTTGTTCAGATGACTTATAAATTACTGCAAAAAAAATCAATAGCATGATCAATTAGTGAAATATTTACGAAAATGTTTGAAGGGAATTTAGACAAAATGGACCTTCCTACTTTTTATAATTAAAATGCAGCTGAAATTGTCTATCTCTTCGGAATAAACGAATTCTTTTTCAAAGTGTTGGCTTTTTTAAGCAGATTTTAAAGGGAATTCAACGAAGTTAACAATGAAGGAAGGACTGTAATATTAATATAATGGGTATTTGAGTTTTAATCAACGTTTTTAAAACTTTAATTCGCTTTAATTGTTATCATTAGCAATTCAAAACCTGTTTAAATGTGAGAAAAAACGATAGACTCTTAATGCGCAAAATTTATTTTTTCTTTTCAAACGGCAGGTGTTTTGATAGTCATCATTAGTCCTTTAGCTGACATCGGTCTACACAGAAGAGGGGGGGGGGAGAAGAGCATCAAAGTGGCAAAAAGTAGAAAGGGGGACAGATTAGTGATTCATAGATGTAAAAGAGACAGTCAGACTTACACAAAGGTAGAAAAAAGGCTAGATGAGTACTGTAAAAAAGGTCTAATATGACATACAGTCGGGTCATGATAGGTTGAAGTCAGTAGTCAACTGCCGGTTAATAGACTTTTTTGCCGTATGAATATACGATGCCCAGGGTGCACCACGTGGAGGCAAGTCCATCGCACACCCCCTAATGCACGAAATAATTTATTGCTAAGAGCTCTATTGAGCTGGGTTCAATTGAAGGGGTGGGGTGTTGCAAAACCTATTAAATCAGGGGTCTTACATTAGTGCAATTATCCTTAATTCATTTTTATATTTTCACAATATAAGAAAATTTGGTCATATTTAATCTGGCTGACTTACTTTTATCGATACTAAAGATTGTAAAATGGTTCATGTTTTTTTGTGATTTTAAATCATTATATTTAGATTTATTTTTTATATTATCATTGCGCAGGAGTACTTTATATAACCCAAACAATGCCACACAAATCGAACTTCCTCAATCATCTGTATGCAATTAGAATTTTTTAAAACTTCTTCATACCTTTGTTATACTCACTTTAGAATTATATTTCTCATCTCCTACTTTCAATGTTTTTTGAAAATTTTATAAAATTAAACTATGAATAAAAAACTATTAAAATTGTACAAGCCTTTCGAAATTCAAATATATTAGCACGGTTTACTTTGTCGCCTAACTATTCAGTTGTTTGAGACGTTGCAGGAAATCTGATCATCAGAAAAGGGCAGTTTCGGTGCAGTGTTTCACGCATAGTGAAGGGTAAGTCCTCACGCCATCTGGCGTGACAAATAAAATATATAAAACCGTAATATTTGATGCTGTTTAAAACACTTCAAGTGGACTAGAGGATGCCATGACTAACGCCGAAATATATTTCATAAAATTTCCAAATAAAGATTGTGTCTTTGTTTGTTCAATTTCATCATTTAAAATATAATGTATACAGTCTTGTGTATTTTTTAAGAATATGGCCAATCCAAAGACTAATTATTTAACTGGATCTTATTTCTACAATTATAGCACTAATCAAGTATCTTTAATATATTATCTAAGTAACCCTAAACATTTTAATTTCAATTCATCAAATATTTATTTAGCATTTCAATGATTTTATGAATAGAAAATGGTATGGGAAAATACTAAAGAAATAAATCTATTATTTTAAATTATAGGTTTTAAGCTTGCTTTCAAATCGTAATTTGATGCAGATAAATATACGATTTTACATACCAATAAAATTGCTCAAGTATTTGTGCTATGGTTGAGTTCACGGAATAAAACTTAGGTGTCGTGAAAGCCAATGCATCCTGCTATTTGACCCTTTGGTTAATGTTAGTTAGTATAAAAGCAGTTGAATACAAATTACGCAAGTGAACAATTTCAGGATATCAATTAATTCAAATCATATATATATATATTGACTTGAATAGAAAAGTAAATAAACATGAAGACTGTACTAAATAACAATTAACTATGCTTGTTCAGTGAACGATTATTTCTTGGTTGAATTTTGTATTTGAAATGTATTACACTCATGACCAAGGTGTTATATCAACGAAATTTGTAGTGCGTTTTTCTCTTCTTTATGTAAAATAATCTTGGTAAAATATTAAAATTACTAAAATTCACGCACACGATATAATTTTGCCATTAATATTTCTCTTTTACGCTGGAAATTTGAAGACTGTCGGAGTAATAAGCTTCTCAAAAACCTCTGATTTTACTAACATGAAACTCCAAGGGTAAATGCTTCATGTTTAGGATTGTAAACTTAGAATAGAAAGAAATAAACACGGTCTACCATGAATAAGTTTGTAAACTTAGTCAAAATGTCAAACATTAAATACCCTTTAGATGTCCTAAAGTTATTCTTTTTAATGAAAGCATTTTTACAACTCATACTGATGTACACATTTTCAGGCATTCTCAAATCTTAAAAATTATGGATATTTTGTGGTCACAAGGAATGTATAAAATATCCTTAAAAATTAGTACTTAGGATACCTTTTACAGAGTATGCTCAATTCTTACATGGAACAATGTTTATTCTCCTTAAACATCAATTGTATATTTCGCTGAATGTGCAAGGGTTTGAGGCTAAGAATGTTTAGGAAAAACCCAATTCGCGATTCAACTGCAAATGTTGGCTAACATTTTGCTTTGTATGTGTTCCTAAAGTAAGTAATAATTTTATGGCAATATGTCCTATAATTACGTCATTTATTCTATATAAAGTGTAAGGGGTCTTTTAAATTAAAAATTCGCATTGTACACCTCAAATTCTGCCATCTCCCATTTAGAAAACAGTTAGCAGCATTTTGTCATATATAAATTTATAGAAATCGCATTCATTATTATTAATTAGAAACATGAAAATCATCATTTCTAACTTATTCTCTAATTTGAAAATTAATCGATTGAAACTGCTTCTAGCATCGTCTTATTTCAATATTTCTCAGTAAACATAGCTTCAAATATACTAGGTAGTCCAAAACCTATCATATATTTAAACTACTTCAGATAATCTTTCTTCTTCATTATTATATTGCACCTTCCTCAGTCACAAATCTTGCTTATTGATTACAAAGTCGTTGCTTCCTAGTAAAATGTTCCATCACAAACACGGTTTAATTTCTGCGTTATACTATATGAATTTATGTGATGTATATGACGAGCGTTACTTTTTCTGCGTAGTTTAAGAGCTTCCGTATGTACAATAAGCTCAGGCATATAAATTGAGAACTCACGCATCGGCGAATTTTGAGGAAAATTGGAATTTGGGACACGTGAGTTCATTAAATGTCTCTAAACTCTAATAATACAGTTAACACCAAAGCCAATGCGCAAAAAAATGAACTTTGCTAAGCTATTAGGATTATACTACTCAATTTCTAACGGCATGGGACGGTTTGGGACACTTGGAGACAGTTTTAAATTGATATCTGGGATTTTTTTAAAATTATAACGCTACATTTCCTCCCAATATATATATATATATATATATATATATATATTAGAAAAGCCCCTCCCCCCAAGCGCACTGATTAACAACCAGATACAATTACCGATTCGACATAGAAAAAACATTTTCTCTATGACGTTATTATTTATCATTGTTTTAACGGTGAAAGAAGGATACGTTTGTCTATTGTATCAGCAGGTAACTCATTTGCAATATATATAAAATAGATAAAAATATAATCCCTTAATTTTTGCGATTTGAATGTTTTATTCGTTGAAACTTAAAATTTCTAAGTCGGTGAGTTTAGTAGTAACTCACTTCTGAAACCGACTGAAACACGCTTGAGAAATGATTTTCGCGTCTGCTTTTATATTTTAAAGACCTGTGGCTTTATTTCTCAGAATTGTAAAGGTAAAGATGGAGGTAGAGCTCTTTAGGGCTTACATAATTAGTATAAACTGACATAAGTAGGAATCATATGGTTCATTAACTTGAAAAGATGCCCTTTTTCAAATGGTTCTTGACTAATAGAATGTCAATTTTAGGAAATTTTAATTTGATCAGGACAACTTCGATTTGCCATGAATCAAATTCTATGAGCTCGCTTTCTTGAAATTATACTCGTTCTCATTTCGAAAAATAGTATCGTAGATAGTGGTTAGTGAAATTTTTAAATTCGTAAATATGGTTCCTGTAGAGAAAAAGTGATATCACTCTTTAAAATCTGACACATGATCACAATTTCATATTGAAAAGGTAAATCAACACGAATATAAAATTTATAAAATGACTTGACACGTGATTCTTTCAAAACTTTGACGCAATCATCTGATTTATTTTTAAACTCGTTCTCATAACTTCGGTAATAAACAAAAATTGGAACGCGATGTACAAAAGTTTAAGAGGAGAAAAGATGCATGCTCAATAAGTGGCAATAATTAATGCTGAGATATAATTACACTTTATTTTCAGCAATAGATAATGCAATGGAATTGATTAAGAGAAAACTAATAAAATGTTGTTTGAAATCTGTCTGATAAATAATAAGTTACTTGAAGAAATTCTGCTTTTGAAACATGAACAAAACAATTGAATTTATGTATTCAAATGGATATAAGTGATAAAAGAAATTAGAAATGGAATTATTTATGATTGATTTATTCGCCATCACATACCGAAAATTGACCACCCCCCCCCCCTTAAGTTTATTAATAAAGTCGAATGTTAAGAGCATTCATCATAATGTATTTTAAAAAAAAATCGAAAGATATTTATTAGTTTAATTTAACTGAATACTTTCTCTTAAACTGAAAAAAATGATGAATGTTAGATTGTTAACTGAAATTTGGACAGGTAATCCCTTAGTGTCAAAAGATGCAACTAAGCACGTTTGAATTTTGCAAACAGGAAGCCATCGAGATGCGAGATTATTCGCATTTGTGAAGTAAGAAGTAATTTTCTGTCACATATATCTTGTAATCTGCAAACTAAATGGATAATTCATAAACTAAGCTCTCATTTGAATTCGGAAATTAAAATTCACATAGGCAACTGAAATAACAATGACTTTAATGCTTTTCTTTAAGAACAAAAATTGGTTATGGAAATAAAATTTAATATCAATTACTACCGAAATCTGCAGTAATGTATAATCTTTAATTATTTTAATTGCTAAATCCCATGGATAAAGAAATAAGGAACAAGGAATCAAAAAATCATATATCAAATGTCCTTCGAATCTGGTCAGTTAAGGTTTAAAATTTAGATTTCATAAATCAACTGCAGAATCGCCATTTGAATGAATTTTTAAAATATCGAGTGCTTTTTGGCATATTTCTTAATAAATTTGATCCTAAAATGCCGATTGTTGAGTCCAATTATTGGTTCCTTATATCTGGGCTACCCATTTTATAGTTTCATGGATTCTAATTACTGGCGTAGCAATTAGAATTGCCTGCGTACAAAGTAGAATTTCATTTAGCATATATTTTGCTTTCATTCCAATATTCTGTAGTTCTTTATATTTTTATTCTATATGTCTTATTTTTAGTAAATCTCGCAGGAGAAACGCAATTTAGAAGGATCTGCTAAGATCCTACATTCTGTGGAGAAATTTGCCTGCTTTGTTGCACATTTCCAAATTGTCTATTCATATGGTTGTTGGATATGATGCCTTCAAGCTCTTGAATAGTAATGAACACTCAAATTATAACCTCTTTTATCTCCCATACTCCCACTTAATTTCATCGGTAAGGCTGATTTTAAGCTATAGTAAATTACCCTTCTGAATAAACCTCTTTAACTTCAGAATTTCTTTTCTGTTATTCTAAATAGGGAAACTCTGTGCCTCCTACATTTATAACGATTCAGGCTGGCAATTGTCTTTTTTATTGGAATAAACTCATTTATTGCCAGTTATGACTTCCTTTTCTCGTGGAGGGAGAAGCCAGGAAAATTGTATAAGTAAGAGGCATTAGCCGTTGAGCCAATTAGTAGTAACTAGAGCCATGTGAAGTTCGAAAGGTCCAATTTTTTGTTCACCCCGCTTGAAACAAAGCAGATTTATTACCCTGCACTATTAAAATAATTATTAGTTATTGTAACAATAACTGTAACAACGACAATTCATCATGATTTTATCAGCTACGCAATGCAAAACAAAATGGTTTTATTTTAATTTCAGAAAGGAATTTGAATGAAATAATTGAGCACGACAATAGTTTTAAAATAGGCGATTGAGTAGAAGTCACAGATAAAAACAGTATATATTGAAATTTGTCCGAATATATTGAAATTTTAATATTATTTATTCCTCTTCATTCGTAAATGTACCTGACTGCTTCAGTGCTTATATGTTAAAATTTGTCTTCTGATTCACTGAATGTTTTTCTTGACGATGGATTAATTTTGGAGATTGGTCTTACCAATTTGGATATTTTTAACCTGCTACCTTCCAGTTAAATCAAACTTACGCAAATTTCTGAAATCACTACTTCATTGGGGTTTCCTCAAGTGAACTAAGAGGAATGTGGGATATTTCTTAATCGACACATCAACCCAAGGACGAATGTGCCATTATTTTGCAGCCAAATAGTGATCAATTGCCTACTACTTTATTCATTGATTCGGGGTGTGTGATAGACTTACCTCCACGTGGTGCACCCTGGGCAACGTATACTCATACGGCAAAAAAGTCTATTACCTGGCAGTTGCCTCCAAACTATCATGACCCCACTGTATGTCATATTCGACTACTTTCATAGTACTCATCCCACCTTTTTCTACCTTATCTACCTTCGTCTTTGATACACTCTTCTGTCCCCCCCCCCTCTTGAATGTTTTTACACTTTGATGTTCCTTCCCCTCTGTGAAGCCTGAAGTCAATTAAAGGGCTAATGATAACAATCAAAACGCCTGCCATTTGATATAATAATAATTATTATTTATTGATTCAGTTGTTTAGTTGTGGATAACAAGTGTAAAGCGAAATCAGGTAATTAAACTCGCGTTCCATATCGTAAACCTTAAATTTATTCAGTTATTGAAACCATATTTATTGGAAGTGTAATTGCGCTATCAAGAATTTAGATTCAGAAGTCAGCAATCTCTTGATCCGTTTATCCAACTAATATTTGCATTTTCCGAATTTCCCTGCTATTTGAACTCTCGGAGATATACCAAGGTGTGATCCGGTGAAAGCTTGTTCACTCAAGGGCTATTAGCCTCTTGTGCACGCGCTTCAAGGTGCGTTGTAACGAACATCGTCCCGGCTTAACGCTAAACGAATATTGGCAAAGTATTGGAATTACCTGTCAAACAACTGTATTTGTTCCAAATTTTTGTAAGCATTTCTGTTTTTTGCGCTATTTGCCTTCGACTGAGTAGCAGTTTATCCCGGAAATTAAAGTGAAAAAAGATTGCATAATTTCGAATTATTATCCCATGAATGAATATTATAAAAGTAGATCCTCTGAGGACAGTCGTTTATTTTGAAAATGCTACAAATGCGCTGAAAATTGATTTAAACAAAATAAAACCAATAACGTAAAATTGATCGTATTCACTTTATTAAGGTAGCACAACAATCGATAGTATGCATAAACAATGTTTTCATGTAAGATTTAAATTTAAAAAAAATTAACGTTTGATATTCAAGGGGGCTTCAGTAGGTTTAGCTGAGTCGAAAACATCTGTGCTTGCACCATCTTCCTGTCAACCTCATAAATCTAGGAACGAATTAAATCTTGAAAATTGAAATAAGCAAAGTTGGAGTTTGTCATTATAAGCAAAAATCCCCTTTTGAGAAGGTGAACAACTCAAGTCTTTCTGAATTTTTAAATGGTTCACTAACGAAATTCCTATTTCTCTCAGCACTTCTGCTCCCCTTTTTATCTCATACGGAATTATTTCAGATGGCATTATATAGCTATTCCTCATAAAATATGTTGCATCGCGGTGGGTAGTGATATAAATATTTAAGTTTGAGCATTTCTTAGAAATTCAACTCAGCATATGAGGGAAACGTCACATGCCAACATTCTCTCACAATATCACAAATGCACCAACTAAATTCCTTATTAATTCAATTGCTTTACTACTGCAATCTTAAATGGTTTGATAACTTCCCTAACAATTCGAATAAAAATTCAACATTTGTTCGGAACAAATCAATTCTTCCTATATCAATTCTTCCTATATCAATTTTCCCTTAATTGAACTTTTAATAGTTCAAGACAGGGAATATTGGAAAATCAAATTAATCATGTTGGGATTTCTTTTCAATGTCAACATCGTAATTTATGTGTGCTATTAATTATGACAAAGTCCCTAATTCAAGGCAGGTTCCGTGAACACCCGAAGTAAATAAAGAAAACAAATAATACGTTTTTTAAATGTTTGCCAGCGTATTTAAAGGTGGGATTATCTTAAAAGAGATTGGCCCAAACTTAAGCTAGTTGGGAAAAAAAACTATTTCTGGATTGGGTGAGCAATTATCAAATAAACGGGTGTAGCACCGTGATTGGGGGAACGGAAAACATGAAGGCACAGTGGTCTAGTCCAGTATTCTTGCCATTTAAACATTGGAACTTGACGCAGCAGATTTTGCTTGGAAATAAGCTCAAACGGAATTATCATGCGATTGCATTTCCTATTGCTTGTTGAAAAAGAGCTGGCATCACTTTCTAATTCCATTTCACTTCCCTACCTAGCAATTGGCCTCTTTTCAGTTGAAAAATGCTGTGAATTGTAAATATATGAAACTAATGCCAATATTCTGACATTTTGGTGAACTTAAATGTTGTAATATTCAAGATTTGAATCTGAAGACCGAGAATGACTAATAGATTACCGTATAATTAAACAGGACGTTAAGGTGTGTTGTCCATTTTGTATGGTAAATAATTATTTCGATTTCGATATATATATATATATATATATATTCATTATTTTGTATCGCAGGCGATCCGATTGTTTTAAACACGTAATAGTGGCTATTATCCCCGTATGAAAATTTGAATTTGTTACAAATGAACTAATTTGCTCAACTTCTGCCTTCTTCCGAACAATTGGGTGATGAAGATAATCAGTACGATGTAAAGATTAAGATTAATTAATTATTTTTTTCCCAACTTTAAGTTTTATGTGTGGTCTAGTTACTTGACTGGTAATGTCAATACGTTGTTTCTGTTGTTGAAATGCCAATTTCCATCTCAAGATAATTCAAGCATAAAACGTCGGGACGCTCGGCTTTCAGTGGCATATGTAAAAGTGGAGCTATGCAGTTGCCCTCTCTTTGAAATCTCTATTTCATGAATGCACTCACCATTTGGCAGTCAAAATCTCCACTTTTACCCACCTCACGTCATTTCTAACGTCATCAATGCATATTGCATGCACCTCTCCAATGACTAATGCGAGAAAGCATAAAAAAGAATGCACTTGCTTCTTAATTTTAGCTATGCATCAGTTAAAATATACAAAAGATGTATTTCTTTGCGATTTAGAATATGCGGGCATATTATGGATTTCTCCGAACCACATCGAAAGAAATTGCAAGCAACAATTTGTCAAGCGACCTTGAAGATATTTTGAAAGCATTAAAGTTAAAAAATGTGATTACAACCCACCAAAGAAGGATATAAGTTCTGCATAGCCAAAGGTAAAGATTACATTATAATTGTTCTTAGTGTGTGTTTTTTTCAATTATTTGATGACTTCAACGAACAGAGCTATATTAGCCTTTACCAGTTAAATATACCTATGGTACGCCATCAATAGTTGTGGACAAATGGATTTTATTTTTGACTTAATTGTGTTTATTAAGAAATATGTCGTTGTATACTATTCTCCTATGCCAATATGCAAGTTTTTGCTCAAGTAAAAGCAGTTCAGATTGAATTAGGGTAAAATTCTACCTAAACATAAAAAATTGTGGTCAATCAATTTTTTTATCATTTAAAAAATTAAAGAAAACAAAGTTTGCTTACGTAATATCTAAATGAATGTGAGGTCCGAATTCCAATCTCTTGTTATAGCAATGGCAACCTTATGGTGCGTAATGAAGTGAAATAATTTCGTATAACCCGTGAATTTGGAGGAAATAGTGCTACTACTTTGTATACATCAGTAGACATAATATTAACCCGCGTTCATTGAGATGACTGTGCCATAGTTACGCTAACATCCTTAACAACACGGGAATAGAGTGAACCAATGAAAAAATAGGACTAAAGGTATACTCAAATACAATTTCACCCTAAAAAAGACCGAAGTATCAACTTTGGCAAGATAGTCTCTTGCTTAAACTCCTATCCCACCTTTCTCCCTCACAGACCTTCCATTACCTTCTAAATTGCCTATAGGTTTAATAATAAATTATTATCTAGATCACACTTACAGCACCTTCATCTAATAGATAGCATCACAGGCTATCAACAACTATATGAATCCACATTTTTAAGACTCGTTTATTCTGACTATTGATATATGCATCTATACTTATTTAAGTTAAGAAAAATTTTGTTGGTTTAAATTAAATTGCATTTTACCTTATCGCAAATAGCATAACCCATCTTACATTCGCTAATATATGGATCATTATTTAAAACCGCTAGAGCGTGTGGGAGTTCACATGAGAAATAGCCTCAAACACTTGTAGGCGATTCCGCATAAATAAGCACCTTGATTGACCTCAGAAATCCTCTTAGACGTCTGATTAGCTATAGAAAAAGACAATAGTAATGTCTACAAACATATTTTTAACTCCCACGATTGGCTAGGAATTGTTCAAAGAAGTGAGAACGCAGAACGTATAGAGCAAAGAGCAGTTATTGAGGGTATGGCAAATTGCAATGCAAGATCAGTAATTATATACAATTACTATAAGTGAACGGTAAGCGTGAGTTAGGTGTTGGGGCCTCCGCACGTACGTCGCAATTGTTAGCAGAAACACACCTTTCAGCATGTATTGATGCGCAAAATTGCTTTAGTCAGCCTTGATTGCATTGTGTGTTTCACTGTAACCCCCCCCCCCCTCCAAATTTCAGAGCGCTGTTAGATCACCAGAAATGCTCAAGTACTTTGCATTACAGTCGAGAAGGCAAGGTTATTCTTTGACCTCTACAACTGCCAATATCTTCGGTTCAAGATAAAAAAATAGGACTTGTGTGTAGAACTTAACAGCATCTTTGCGTTAGAGCTGAGCTGGAAGAGTAGGGATGTAACCGTCAAGTAGAATTGGAAAGTGAATAGTATCAGTATCAGCAGGGGGAGACGTAGGGTGTGAAGGATGGGAGTTATCCAAGGGTTCTGAGTAGGTCGGCTTTCATGCATCAATATTTACTGAGTCCTTGGTATACCGTTGCCCTCGAGAACGGAGTATTTGAATTACTGTTTCAGAATTTTCAAAGTACCGTTATAAAATTGTTGTAACTATTTACTTACGCCACCTGCTCGAACAATAAAAACAAAGAAACATCTTGGTAAATCCTTATGAATTAGAGACATCACGAAAATCCCTGTTGAGGCATTCATCGCATACGTATAATTATCGAACTATTTTCAATTCTACAATTTATTTTTTTTTAACAACGAGGTTTTATTTGTTTTATTTGTAGGACCCATAAGAAAGGGAAATTTTTGAGTTAAAGAATAACATCGAAATACCATAATTAGCAAAATTGTCTATTAGGTTGTAACGCG
>UZAE01013200.1:0-22257 GCA_900617975.1 Rodentolepis nana | reverse complement strand
ACAAACAACCAACCCCCCCCCCCACTCCCCCCCCCTGTTTACCTTAATTTTGTTTATATTTGTGTTCGCTTTTGTGGATTTTTCGTTGTTGTGTTTGTGTTTGTGTTTGTAAGAATGTGGATTGTCCTTGATTGTGGAAATACAAAACTCCTTTCCACCTCCTTTCTGCACTCCTGCTATTACTCATCGGAAATGCAAACAAAAGCACACGCAATTCCCCATGTAAACAGACACCACAGTGTTGTGTTGTCCTGCCTCTATCCACCACCCACCTTCTTACACGCACACACACACACACACATTGAACCAATTCAAGCACTACTCGTGTGTGTGTGTGTGTGTACTTCCGGGTGTGTGAATATAAACAAGTCCTTTTGTGTGCACTTGTTCGCACACAGGTACAAGGTGAGATAATCGCCCTCTTAATTCAATTTCCTAAATATGAGTCAATAGATAGTTGCCAGATCCAGGGTTAGTATAGCAGTGTATTAAATGATACAACTGCATACATTGTTTGGCATTCCCTCTCAACAATTCGTCCGCTTAAAAAGTTCACTCTGTGGCAAATCTTTGAAAAGCTATTAATAGAGATGCTGGAAATGTGAGACTGTAATCTACCTTTCTTAAAGCAACAATGACGCTGTCTGTATCTTCCAAGAGGTTTAAAGTTCGGTGCTTTTTGCCTGAGTTTCTGTTTGAAAAAGGCGGCTCCAAACTGTCAGTGATGGTTGGGTCATTTGATGGGGCCTTAATTCTGGAAATTTTTAAGAAACGTGGTAGTTATTTTTAGTTGAATGACTTTTTTCTCTTCTCTTTCTAGCGTTTTGTCGGGTGACCTCTCATTCTTCGGAAATCCTGTGGTATCTACGGGTTTGCTCACTCGAGACGATAGTATACTTGCCTCCAGTATCCTATTAGCTAGAAACTCGTTTTTAAATCATCCATCAAGATCGGAAGCCGTAATTCCAAATAGTAATTCCTCCACACCGGTAGCTCAAATCTACTCTCAGTTCCAGAATTACTGTAATTTGAGTGAAAATGGAACAAGAAATCCCTTTTTGCCTCCTTTGTTTCTTCAACATAACATGAGTTCCAATCCTCCAATGGGCACAACGGCACCTGATACTTTCCCTACTCAGTTGCCCAACCTCGCTGCCTCGTTCTTGAGAAGCAGATCTGGGTCATTGAGTAGAAGAGCATCCGAATCCGATCTTCAGAAATTTGTCCCTCCAAATACCGCTCCTTTTACTGAAAATGGCGCAACTATCCAACTCGATGTAAGTTCCGACGTTCTGATTCTTACATCATGCGCAATATTTGCGATTTAAATTGTTTAAAAATGTTATTATAGTGTGCTCAAGAAGAGTTACTTCGAACGCTTAGAAATAAAGCTCTCGTGAGTAAGAATCCTGATCCACTCTCAACCCAATCGACTTCACAGGCTGAGCTCTATCGATCAATTGGGATGGATTTCGAATCCTCCATGTTTGGCCTTGGGGGCGATTCAGAGTCGAAAGTGAATCCGAATAATCCTCCAATAGTGATGAAACATTAGAATTGGCGTAGGATCAAAGAAAATAAATCGTTTCACCTTCGTCTTTTTTCCCATTTGTCCTTCTCCCCATTGCATTTTGATGGACCTATTCTCCAAACCCGTCCTCATTCCCTCCTTTCTTCCCTCCCCTTTTCTCCCCTCCCCCTCCCCCCCCNCCCCCCCCCCCCCCCCCCCCCCCCACCCACCCTCTTTTCTCCTCTCTCCTCCCTTCCTCCTCCAACTGCGTCCCCACATTATAATGTAATGTATTTGTACCTTCCTCTCTGTAACCCTCTTCTTCCGTTTGCATATATTTTGCAAAATGCTACTAAGATGAATGACTGAAGGTAATCTTGACCTCAAGGTCAATATACAAAAAAATGTTGGAGATAATGCCAATTCTACCTTGCTTTATTTATTACTGTACTTAGTACTGTGAATGTGATCGAGTATGACATAGAGTGGGGTCATGGCAGTTTGAGGTCAGAAGTCAACTGCCGATTAAGGGACTTTTTTGCTGCATGAGTATGCGTCGCCCAGGTTGCACCACGTGCAGGTTAGTGAAATCGTTGTTAATAGCACTTTATAAAAACTGAGCAATAAGATAAAATGTTAAAATCGAAGAGGGTTCAAAACTCGGAGTTGAGAAGTGCTCTCTCCACCTCCTTTAAATAGCTCTCTCTCCCTCTCTGTGAAAAAAAGTTACTGTAAAATTCTCAGCATATTTCAGCTCTGTTTTTAACCAGGTAGTGCATTTCCAGAGTTTGACTGGAGGGGGTTTGGCGGCAAGAATTCTGTTAAGTATTTACTAAATGAGAGGATGGGTTGCCAGGCCTTCGGTTGAAGATATTTTACTGATTTCCAATTTCTGGATAAATTGGCCAGTTGGCTTCATGCTAATGCAGCGACATTACTTGTTGGGTAACTTCTGGAAGAAGCCTTGATAATGGAATTAGGTTAAAAGGACAAAAGAATAACAACTGAATGTACTTTAGAAGTGCCAAGACTCCACTTGGCTATTTGTGGTCCCTATTATCTTCTCGTTGCTATATCTGAGGGGGGGGGGCATGGAGCTGGTTTCCACCTTTCCAATTCCACACCAATAATTCAATCGAGATATGGGGCTTTAATTTCTCCAACATGGCGCACCGATGCACATTGAATAGTAAAAAATGGTGGAAAAACAAAACGCAGTAAACAATTGGCTTTCTTCGAAGGGCTTTGTTTGATAAAAGTCATTTTTTGCTTTCAATGAAGGAAAACTGAACTTTTATCACATGTTCAGCATTTTGAGAAAAATAAGGTTTCGATGGAAATCAATTTTTTTCCCACCTTAGTAGGAAGCGGTGTAACCTGATTGAAGTTTCACACCACTTTCTCAGTTGTTAAAGTCTTTAAGAATGCTTCGTTGTGAGTTAAAATTAGAAAAAAACAGACATTACTTATAGAGAAAACGCCCCCTGTTTTGAATGTACGTCACCGTCGTGAAATTGACACGCGGGAATTAGATTGGTGCTAGCTTCTTAAATAAGGATATTTCAAATCGATCTGGAAAACACATGCTTAAAACCGACTTTTTCAAACGCAATTTATCCTTTAACAGCTGATTCCCCTTATCGATTCTATGCCATCGTGCGCTCCAAACTAAACTCTAACATTTTCCAATGTAAATAACTTTATTACCTCATAAAAATAGAATGCATATCCAGTACCCATATATTACCTATACTATCAACCTATTTCACTGATATTATTTTGAATTTATCAATCTCTGATCAAAGATGGCTTAAAAGGCCTTGCAAAATGAGAAATTTTAAAATAAAATACCTACTATTTCGAAACCATATGATTATATGCAAAAGGGTATTCATGAAAGTACCTTATGGCATACAGTGGAAGCTGAACACCACCTATCACCAAGAGAAACGCCAATGCATAAATAAAATTGTGCCACTATTCAATCAATACATTACTTATCGAATATATACTGGAACATTTATAATTGATATCAAATGGCAGGCGTTTTGATAGTTATCATTAGCCCTTTAGTTGACTTCAGGCTTCACAGAGGGAAGGAACATCAAAGTGAAAAAAAGTAGAGGGGGGAGGAACAGAAGAGTGTTTTAAAGATGTAAAAGAGACAGACACAAAGGTAGGAAAAAGGTGAGGTGAGTACTATGGAAGTAGTCGAATATGACATACAGTGGGGTCATGGCAGTTTGAAGTGAGAAGTCAACTGCCGGTTGATAGACTTTTTCGCCGTATGTGTATACGTTGCACAGGGTGCATCACATGGAGGTTAGTCTATCGCACACCCCACACTGGAACATAATCAAGTGTCTCCAAAATCCTAAACTTGGGGCCCATGGCACTTTTCAACCGTGCGTTATGAAAAATTGGATTTAGGAAAGGAAGCGCTGGATGACCTCAGACCTACCTGACTTCGACTGACGAATGCAAACACTAAGTTAAACATAGGAGGGGGGGGGGGGGGGGGGGGAGAGGGAATCCGTAGCTCAACCCCCTTCCCCCCCCCTCCACTCCTTGGAAAGTGACCCCGAACTTGCAGTAATTAATGCAAGTGTTTTAAGAAGGAGCTTCTGATCTTGGCATTAGAGACGACGTGGAAATGACTAAAAATTTAATTCAATCCTAACCTACATGAGTACCAAAAAATAAATACTTTTCAGGCTTTAGATAGGGCGAGGACTTTCTGTCGCAAACATACTTCGGGTTTAAGTGGTTAAGAAATTTATTTTCCAAATTGCATTTCAATATTTGGGAAAATTCTACTAACTGACCAATTTGAATTTGATTTCTGCAAACACGCGCTAGATCCCCTTGACAAACACAGACAGTAGATGCTTCACTTTTAAAACACCGCGGAAAATATGTGTTTATCACGGTGTTTGACCTCGTGTTTATGCTCCCTTGCTATTTGCTTTAATTTGATTCTTAATATAAAAATATAAACAAAAAAAACAAACAAACAAGGCTGTTGATTTCCCATTCACCCATAACCATTATTTGCATTTCATTGAACTGCCACACATTTTTTGACCTTTTTACCCTACACCACGAACATTTCTCTCCAAAATGAGAAAAATGTCTATGCTGCACTAGGTGACCTCGCTGGAAATATGCCTATTTCACCTAAACATCCGGCATTACATTGCCGCTTCGAAAAAATGTGAAAATATATTACCTCAGAAGTTAAGTGAATGCGATTTTTCATCTATTGCAGGAAATAAAAAAAAATAACTTTTACCATGAAATATTGGATTGGTACCTCGAGAGTGGTTTAACAGTTAGTTGAGATCTGATCAGGGTCTATTTTTCTTAGGAACTATCCGGTTTTCGTCCGCATTGACGTGATGTTTTGAAATTCTAAAAAAACATGAAAATATGAAAGAAACATTTAAATATTTTTTCAAATGGCAGGCTTTATGATATTTATCATTAGCCCTTTAACTTTGAATTCCGGTTTCCCCATGGGTGGGGGTTACATATATAGCAATTAATTAATAGCAGTTCATTAGCTGTCTCCTTTTTTCTTCCCAATATCTCTGGGTTTCCGTCGTTGTCTTTAGGGCTGGACACCGAATCGGGTGAGTCTTCTCCATTTCCTCCTGTAGGTTACATAGGGGCATGTGATTTGAGTGCATACTCCCAATCTGTGAAGGTGCTTTGCCAGGCAATCGTATCCGGTACGTAGTCTAAACTCAGCAACGGTATGTCGGAGAGTGCCACTGTCCACTGTTTCTCCTTTGTTCGAGCTTTAAGTTCGTTGTACCTTGAGGTCTGGAATTCTCTCCTGATTAAGGCCTTCATTGTGTGGAAAGACATCGGCGGGTTCATGCCTTTCAAGATCGTTGTCCCCTTCTAATCAAGTGTATTAAAATTTTTTTCCTGAAAATTACTTGAGACTAGTGAAAGTTCTAGGGGTCCCACTAAATTCAAAGCGCCAAAACAATTTCGGGGAGAAAATATTTCCTTTGATATTCATTTCGGAACCACCATAATTTAAGGAGAGAAAATTAATGTTTCATTGCTGAAAGGCAGTTGATTTCTGACTTCAAACTACCATGACCCGACTGCATGTCATATTCGACCACTTCCACAGAACTGACCCTACCTTTTTCTACCTTTGTGCCTTTCTCCTTTTCATCAAGGCATCCCTCTTCTGTTCCTCCCCTCTCGACTTTTTTCACCTTGGTGTTCCTTCCCCTCTGTGAAGCTTGAAGTCAACTAAAGGGCTAATGATAACTAGCAAAAACGTCTGCCATTTGATATAAATAAATGATTATCGGGCTGAAATTTGCTCTACACCCCACCTGACGATTAATATTCTTTGAGTTGTGAAATAAATGCCATTTTACTATGCCAGTGCCTATTAACAGGTCAAACATTTTTCACCTAAAATTTGGGAAACTGGAAAAGATTTGCTCACAGTAGTAAACGACTAATAACATACTGCACGTATATTATGCACATTTCGCTTCAAAAATGCATGCAACATGACCTTATCTCTCATGTATATCATGATCGAAACTTATTTACTTTGAGCACCAAAATTAGAATATTGACAAGTGTTTAAGAAAACATTACCAAAGAGGCCACACTTCCCCCCTCCCCTCCCCTCCCCATATCCTCTCCCCTCCCCCTCCCCTCCCCCTCCCCTACAACCCCTCCGATTTTGCATGTGGAAAGACGAATTATTCATGGTAATGCAAATCACTTTTGCTAATTTTTGCTGTGTTTTATGTAACGAAAATGAGGTATTAAATTGATTTTCCATTTATTTATATTCAAAGGATCAAAAGGTGGATTACGAAGGAAATTTATTAGATTTGAGTAGGTTTAAAAATTAAAAAATACTTGATTTCCTCTTTAAGGTTATGGAATTTCCTGGTAGTCTGTCTTTATAACAAAGTAGATTTGAGTTTAAATTAAAGATTAATTAATTAAAGATTAAGTTACCTTATAGTCATTAGCTTTATCCATCGTGCAGAAAGATCGATACGTGTAATACATTTAAGTCATCATTACTTAAAATATTTATATTTACTTCAAATGGCGGGCTTTATGACACTTATCATTAGCCCTTTAGCTGACTTCGGGCTTCACAGAGGAAAGGTTCATCAAAGTAGCAGAAAGTTGAGGGGTGGGGAAGAGAAGAGCGATTCACAGATGTAAAAGAGGCAGACAGACACAAAGGTAGAGAAAAAGGTAAGGTGAGTAAAGTAAAGGGGTCGAATATGACAACTAGGGGGGTCGTGGTAGTTTGAAGTCAGAAGTCAACTGCCGGTTTATAGACTTTTTGCCGTACGAGTATACGTTGCCCGGGGTGCACCACGTGGAGGTAAGTCTATCGCACACCCCTTACTTAAAATATAAATGTTTAAAATCATTTAAATATAATGGACAAAGAAAATTGTCGGTTGAACTCCTAATGGTAATTTATAACCTTTTTTACGTCAAAATACCATTGATCAACATGTTATCATTTCAAAACGCAAAGTATGCTATTTTTAAAAAATTAATATGACAACGGGTGTACATATTTGGAGATTGCTTCGAGGATATAGAATGGCCAAAAGTTTTTATGGCTACCAAATTCTGTTACATGGAAACACACAGTACTTTCGTCTTGCCATTTGTTTTCATGATTCTGCTTTTTAATTTTTTGTTCATAAAGTTATATCCATGGTAACCTTTTCTTATTCCTTCTGTTGAGCAACCTTGAATTTAGAGCAATTATACGAAAGAGCACACCGTGTGAGCAAAAAATTTTAAATCAACACATATTATGAAATTAGGGTTCCTTCATATAATTGTAGGCGGAGTGTGTGATAGACTTACCTCCACGTGGTGCACTCTGAGCAACGTACACTCATACACAAAAGTTTATGAACCGGCAGTTGACTTCTGACTTCAAACTACCATGATCTCATTGTATGTCATATTCAACTACTTCCACAGTACTCACCTCACCTTTTTTCAACCTTTGTGTCTGTTTCTTTTACATATTTAAAACACTCTTCTGTTCCCACCTCCCTTCTCCACATTTTTTCAATTTGATATTCCTCCTCCTCTCTGTGAAGCCTGAAGTCAACTAAAGGGCTAATAGTAACTATCAAGACGCCTGCCATTTGATATAAATAAATTTAATTGTAGGCCTATTGTGGCCATCTAAGGTGAAGGGTTTTACCAAAACACCATTCATGTGTACACGCTTACTTCAAGGCAGATTCTATTTGCCATAAGAAAATGACATTGTTGATATCGCAATTATTTTATTGAAACAAAGTGGAAGAAATTGTGCTTGGCTTTGTTGCATATATTTCTCAGATAAATATGAGTATATTCACGAAAGTAAACTACAACCAGTCCGGCTTAATGGCGTTAGTATGCTCTTCCATGCTTAGTTAGGAACAATATCATTTCCAATCTTACTGAATAAGCACCAGTTAGAATTCAACAGCCGAAGAGTACTGATGAGGCATGGTTTTAAGCGCTTTTCTATCCGTAATAATCTACTGGGAGATGGTTTGAATTATCCCCACTGTAGAAGTAGTACTTATGGGCCTAGATTCTAGAGGAATTAAATGACAAGATGAAAAATATCTCCATTTATTGTTTCAAGTGAATAGAGACAAGAAATTTCTTCAAATGGCTTTTTTTTTCAAATTCATGCCAATTAATCTTATCTTGAAAAAGATTGAACAATCTTTTAATCGAACATTATAAACACCTCATCCTGCAAGTTGTAGAGCTGACCTCGTCACGGGGGGAGGGGGAGGAGGGATGGTGAGGGGGAGGAGGGGGGGGGAAGTAGAGTCCTGAGTTGGTCACACATCAGGTGATATAGTTATGTAAGCATTTATAAGGGGACATTGGGCAAACCACCCGGTATAACCACCACCAGACTCTTGATTCAATCACCTGATTTAGGTAAGTAAAAATATTGTTTTTACGATAGATACTTATGTCAGATCATGAATTATTTATAATTCTTAGGGAGCCGTGTGTGTAGGGGAGTCTTGGGTTTTTTCGATTTTTGGCCTCATATAGGTGACTTGTCATTTCAAAAACAATATGGATGGAAATGTTTTCATTTTTCATAATGTCCAAACCCTCCCTCCCTCATTCCTCTCCTCCAAAACGCATATTTTATCCCCCTACCCTTAGTCATCAAAGTCAAGTTTGCTATGGTTGAAATAACGGAGGAATTATATAATTTAATCATAAAATCCCTTTTGGAAAGTGAAAAGTTTGAATAAAGTTAATTACATATATTTATTTATTTATAGCAAATGGCAGGCGTTTTGATAGTCATCATTAGCCCTTATCTTTTCCCTTTCAGTGTGCGATAGACTTGCTTCCACATGGTGCACCTCGGGCAACGTATACTCATAGGACAAGAATGTCCATAAACCGGCAGTTGACTTCTGACTTCAAACTACTATGACCCCACTGTATGTCATAGTCGACTACTTCCACATTACTCACATAACCTTTTCTCTACCTTTGTGTATGACTCTTTAAAATCTTTGAAGCACTCTCCTCTATTTCACCCTCCCCCTTCTCCTCTTTTTTCGCTCTGATGTTCCTTCAACTATGTGGAGTCTGAAGTCAACTAAAGGGCTAATGATAACTATCAGAACGCCTGCCATTTGATATAAATAAATAAATCTTTTCCCTTTCAAAGCTGAATGGGTTAGATAAAAATGATTACTTTAATACTGATTCTTCGGGAAATCAGAGAATTTCAGAAATTTTGTCAATGGTTCTGAAATGGTTTCCATCTTTCCACTTAAAAATAAATAATATTTAATGCATTCTTTCTCCATCGGCAATTATAATTATGCTTTGTAATACAACAAATTTATAATTGCTGTGGTGAGTAAATTGAAGAGGCTGACAAAAATTCTGACAAACGAGTGAGTGGAAGAGTTCAAACAGATCCTGAGAGGAACCCAAAGTATGGTCATCACGTCGCCTCAGTACCCTATGAAATTAATGTGTTATACATCTTGGCGAATTATTTTTTGGCATATATGCTAGTCCGACGTAGTCTTACTATCTGACCTTACATTTCACATGAGGACACTGGGTCAGGAAGGGTATTCGCCGAAAACTTATATTCCCACGAATGCTTTGACTGATTATTTGAATTTGCAGTTGATGATAGGATTAAAGCGGTTATGTGGTTCGGTGCTGATGCATTCCATTAATTGCCGATCTGCCTCAGTACCACATTTCTACCAAGCGGTATGTATGACAAACAGAGACATCTCCTTATTTTATTGACAAACTCTTTGGTATAAATTAGAACTAAATATATGCTGGAATATTTATTTATTTATACCAAATGGTAGACATTTTGATGGTTATCATTAGTCCTTTAGTTGACTTCAGGCTTCACAGAGGGGAAGGATCATCAAAGTGAAAAAAGTCGAGAGGGGGGGGGGAACAGAAGAGTGTTCCAAAGACGAAGGTAGAAAATGGGTGAGATGAGTACTGTGGGGTGATGGTATTTTGAAGTCAGAAATCAACTCCCGGTTTATTGACTTGTTTGTCATATGAGTATATGTTACCCAGAGTGCACCACGTGGAGGTAAGTCTATCACACACCCCACATGCAAGGATATAATCGATCGATGACATTTTTCGGTTTTAAAAGCAAGTTTTAAAAGTAGTTTACTCCAATTGGCTCTATAATCAAAGGTTCAACTTAGTTAAAATGTTTCGACAATAATCTTCATTCATTTTAATTATTAACAGTTTGGTAATGCGGAAAAAATGAGATAATAGCTACAACTGTGCACTCTACACACATTTTTTTTGCAGCGTGTGATAAGTGCTTCTATTTAATTTTTGCAATCGACATTAGGATAGCAACAAACTTAATAGATTGTTACTAGTCAAGAAGCGAAACAGCAAAAGCGCCATTGGGAGTAATAAAATTAGGAGTAACTAGTGGAATAATCCAAATAGGCTCTGTGATATTAATAGATGGTTATTGTTACGCAAGTATGGAACAAGAATGGAAGAACTTATGACTCAATAAGAGCTGCACAATTAAATAGAATGGTAAATAGCTTATGTACACATGGAATTGATTGATTAATTGATTGATTGGTAAGAAAGCAATCTTGCAAGGCGAAATGATATTTGTGGGTGTATGCGTGGACGAAAGTTAATGTCATAATTAATGAAATAATTAAATCATTTAAGGAGGTGTTTTTGAAATACCTAAATATACCACATTTTTCCGGATTTTAAAACACCGATTGGAGGTGAAAAATATGCGATATCGTGACAGTAACTTTGCAAATTAATGTGTATTGACAATTTGAACCTTTCGTTAGAGATGAATACAGAGAAGCTAAAATAGAATGATGTAGTTTGAAATCAATCAATCTATCAATCAATCAATCAATCAATCAAAATAAAGGCTAAACCATTCTCAAGCACAACTTTCGTCAATTTATTGACCTCTTTTTTTTAAATATCCTTGACCTTAAAAGTGTCCATTGAAAATATTTCTCCACTGTCATCGAAGTTTATAGGTGAAAAGGAATGAAAAATTTCAAGCCCGCCATAGATATAATCGGGTAAACTTTACTGAATGGCAATTCAAAGATTACAAGGAGAATAGGCATGGGTAAGCCTTTTTCTTTGGACGGTAACAAATGACGTTAATAGAAAATGTTGTTTGTTTTTTCAATAGGCCAGGAAAGAAACTGACGATGTTTCTCCACCTCCGAGTCTGGCAATAAGTGCGTTTTAATTGACCTTCCAATTACGTGGCGCAATTATTTTGTTAAGCATTAATCAGTACTCTTGGCCACTTCAATGCTTTGGCTTACTTGGAAAGGTGTTTACGAATGCTTATTTAAGGGGTGATCGATTCCATAGAGCTTTTCTGATGAGAGACTACACTTCTAGTACTCAATATGCATTAGCCGAACTCAACCAATGTGTGCGTGTGATACGAATAACCGTTATTTCATGGGCATCAGATTGACCTTTATGCTCAAACTGAGCACCACACCACGCCACTAGAGCGTATTAAGGGGAAGACCTGATCATTGATCACTTTGAGAAACCTTCATTGCAGAATCTTGTTGGTTTTTGCAGCTGGGCACTCCATTGTCAGTAATTATTCAGTCACGTGGTTCCAAACTTCTTTATTTGGTAATAAAATAATTCAGATATTAGCAAAGAAAGTGGTCTTTTTTGCGCTTAAATAAATCTAATTATGCTTTGTCACTTACACTACACTGCCAAATCTTGTTGATATCAGTTGATTCAGAAGAAATAATTGTGGTTGGGTGGTTTACGCCCTCACATATAAAAATTCCCATAGCTGAAGATCGAAGTTATTGACAAGATTTACTAATTTGTCATATTATCGAATAATCATGATAATTTAATAAATTTTTTGTTTATAATTAAAATATCTCCACTACTGAATGCACTACATTCAAAATTTGCGAGAAGAATGAAGAATATGAAATCTACCTCTCGAAAAATGGCAGGCTTTCAGAATTTCAAACCTTCGCCAATTGCATAAATCGATTCTTTTTATGTAGGTCATGAAAATCACACACTTTCGAAAATGATAAAAATTCTAGTTTGCCTGATGATCTTAAACCACCAATTGGTTTGTATGATAAAATTGTCCCGTTAATATACTTTTAATTGCTTACGACTTTTGTAAAAGTGGTTATTTATTCGATGGAGATTTTGTTATTTTTTGTAAATTTGTAAATACTAGAGTAGACGATCATGACAAGGATCACAAATAAATCTAAAATCTAATTATTAAAGGTGTTAGATTTTTACATTTAAACTTCGGAATATCAGGATGGGACACGATGTGCTGTTCCCATTAGCCTAAAACTGGACAGTGTGAAGAACTAAGATTGACTTGTTGATTGATTTCAAATTCTTCTAGACTTTGCACAAATTTTTTGAAATTGATTTCCTTCTTTCTGGTTTCACCATAAATGGTACCCACTTTCTTTCCAATCAATACGAAAACATTCTATTATTATAATAAAGTTAATGCTAATTAACACTTTTGTAATGTAGACGACTGTGATACAATATACTTTCTTATATAAGAAAATCGATATTTCCAAATGCTTAGTTGGATAAAATAACGGAATAATAAAATGGAATACTAAAAGATAGATTGACGGGAAATAAATAGCTTATTTTATTTTTAGTTAGAAAGTACACACATGAACATAAATACGCTATTATACCAAAATTAAAATTCTTAATCACACCTAAAAATTCAAATATCTCCAGTTCAGTGAAAGAAAATAAACTCTTGTTCTATTTTTCAGGTCATTACCTCCACAACAGTCATTTTTAAGATATTTCATTTATTCAGTGATTTGGTTATTGGCGGACTAGCCAATGAGGAATAAGAGGTGATAAATTATTTGAAACCATTTCAAAGAGAAAAAAATTTTATTCATAACCACGAGGAATCATCAAAACACTGGGTAAACTATGAGCTCTCTTTGCATTGTCATAAAATGTTTGGCCAAACAGATATTTACTAAAAGGGGGTGTGGGATAGACTTACCTCCTCGTGGTGCACCCTGGGCAACGTATACTCATACGGCAAAAAACTCTATTAACCGGCAGTTGACTTCTCACTTCAAACAACCATCAACCCCCACTGTATGTCATATTCGACCTCTTCACAGTACTCATCTTACCCTTTCTGTGCCTTTGTGTCTGTCTGTCTCTTTTACATCTTTGAATCACTCTTCCGTTCCCCCTCCCGAATTCTTCTCACTTTGATGTTCCTCCTCCCCTCTGTGAAGGCCGAAGTCAACCAAAGAGCTAATGATAACTATCAAAACGCCTGCCATTTGTTATAAATAAATATTTACTAAAAGACAAGTTTGCAACCTGCAACCTCTCATCTCTACCCACCCTATAGTGACGAAAACGTCGAAGACGACGCCACTTCACTTGAGCCTTTTATTTGATAGGAGAAAACGTATAAATCACATTGTTATTTCACTTTATGACTTCGTCAGAACTGACACCAAAATTATTCACGGATCAAAAGATGGTTTGATTAGAATCCAATTCAGTTTGATTTAATTTTAGTAAATGAAAATATATTTTTGTGAAACTTGATTATAAACGCATAAAGATAACACCAATTCTGTATGCTATAGAGAAAGATATCCGTTTGACAAGTCTTTTGAAGTTAGTTTAATAATCGGTATCAGATTTAAGATAGTCAGTAATAGCAACTATTTTGACATGAGGTTTGATATCAAAGTGATTGGAATCGATTATGTTCTTCAGTGTTCATGGTTGCTCAAAGCACTGATAAAATCCAACAAAATGGACTATAAATGCCTTTCGCTATTTATGGGAGTATTGGAAATCAATTTGTTCCATTTTCATTCATTTTTCAATAGTTGTATTGGCTGATTAACTCAATCTCTTCGACCCACTTTTATTCTCAAAATTTTCATTTTGATTATTATCGGTCATATACTTTATAACATTATGCCTGTTGTCAGAAGATAATGAGTATTTTTGAATAAATGGTTTTTAAAATGTTAGATGTCTTTTCAATTGCAATATCTATAGTAGTAAGCTATCCATCTACTCGAATAGGATACTTAACGTAAGCTAAGTACTGTATTTGGATATATCTAGTAAAACAGACAGTCTGAAATACACTAAAATTGTCCCCTTATTTTTTTTAATTTAAAAAATATAAATTTCTGAAACTTAAAAGTAAGAGATTTGATACAGTAATCAGATGTAATCCCTTTTTTAGTGCTATTAACAACCTTTTTTTTAGAAGAAAGTAATATTTGAATATTTAAAGAAAAAAAACACCCAATTTGTAAAAAATCTGGATTTTCAGTTGTAATTTTTAATTTTAAAATTCACACACACATATACCCAGAAGTTGCGTTAAATAAACACGTTCGATTACACATCAAAGTGGTCCTTCTCAAGGAGACTCGATCTCTAATTGGTTGTCGCCTTAGTGCACGACACTATGATGACCTTGAAACAATTAGCACACAACCGTGCGATTAATTAATTCGTTGTCGTCAGAAAGACTGTTTTCCAAGCATTACAACCACCTCCATACCATCACAAGCATTGAAAATCATCAAACGAAAATAGCCTAAGGTTTAAAATAGTGTACCCTTGGATTTCAATTGATCGACGCTTTAAAATGAAAGAGAAACCCTGATAGTGCACTCAGTTTTAGGTATTGCTGTGCTCTGCATGAATGAAGCCTTTTTTAAATTAGTTTACGAACTAGAGTACTTTCGAAAATTTATTCGCGAATCCAATCGTGAAAAAACACAACTGCAAATACCAACTAGGGGTGCAGCCTGATAATTCATTTGAGTTTATGATTGATTACTGAATTTCTTCTTAAAAAAAACAAATATTTACCCAAAAGATAGAGCTTTTCTGCTCAATTTCACCAATTTAGGGTTGGGATTTCAATTTTGCTGTCATCTAAATGTAAGACAAGGTAAATTTATACAAAATAAAAACGAAATCAATTAGCACATTTTTGTTATTTTCAGTAAGCAGGGGCGGGGGGAGGGACTGAAATATGTGCTGCTGAAAAACTACTAAATCAAAAATTAATATCCATTGTCTTTTTGAAGTGAATCACACTGGCTTAAAAAGAAACGAAAAAAATATAATTTTTCTTATGGCAATCGGTTAGCAATAAGCCATTAATCTAATAAATAGAAGTCTATTGATTTTCGAGTAGGCAATTTGGATATAAAACGCAATTATACTGAAAGTTGCGTTTGAGTGTGAGACGAGTGTAAATGATGGTGCGATTGTCATCGAAAACACTTCTCATGATGTAATGTAAATCTAAGAAATTTGCCAGTAGAATCATTTGAAATGGCTACCTGTTGTCAACTAAGAACAACTTGTATTATATTACTATTCTATTATGAGTAATTGACCCCACGCAATTAAAGTATTGTCGAAAATCTAAGAATAAAATCTTTTCATCAATTTATACCTCATGCGTCATAATATCGATTGAAACGTTTATTATAAAAGAGGCCTTTTATTTGTTTATTTTCATAATTCAGAAATGGTTAATGTTAGTAAACGAAATATATTCAATATTGTGTTGCATAATAGGATATGATATGGCACGCAAAGAGAATTTATTACAAACCGGTAATATCTTTGATATTCTGCAATTTTATCATTTCCAAAGAATTCAAATAAAAAACTGTTGTTTTTTTATAATTTAGTCATTAAAATTACATCGCATGAACTAATTTCCCCAAAATCTGGATTAATACACCCCCTTTACCGTATTATCTTTTGCGCTATTTTTTCCTGTAATGTATATAAACAAGGAAAAATAGCAAAAAACGGAAATTAGAATTTAAGTTCCGGTTTATTTTAACGAAAAGTGATATCTAAATGTTCCTACTTTATAAGCTAATAAAACTAAACAATAATCTTTATGATATTCATAATAAATTTTTAATGGCTCTTTCCTATTTATATTTCAAATGATTGAACAGGCTATTTAGAAATCATTTGCTTCTTGCAATGAATGGCTGAGTAAAGAACAAGCCAATATAGCCACAAATCCAGGAACACCTTAGAATACTATATTGGCACAGTAGTTAGACAATACACAACATCTAATATTTAATGCATTTTAACATATATTCAATTTTCGAATCATTGGGAGTGAGTTATTAAGTTACCTTTTGGCATATTGGTTATATGCTTTACTTAAATTTGCAAAGAATTTTAATATTTTAGCCTTGTAGTAAGAAGCTACTTTTTAGAATTTTCATAGATTTTTCTTGTTGACAAAAACGCCAAAACGATATCAATTGTCACAATTAACGAATTTTTTTTAATTAAGTTTAGATTTCAACCTTTGCAATTAATTATCTCGCTAACGTCTGAAAAGCAAGTAGCATAGAAACTTAAAAAAATTAAATCTTTGTATGATAATTGGCGGGATATTAAGATGTTATCCACGTTTTAACTGAAGTTAACAAAAAGATGTGACCAGTAGTCTCTTATTCTCCTTCAAACAACTTATTCCTACGAATTAACTAATGGATATTCCACGTAGTGAATCTATCCCACATTACATTACTGAACAATACATTTCAAGGCCATATTCTAACTGGGCTCGAAACTGCAGTCATTAAATCATGTAAATTCTAACCCATGAATGCAAATCATACTGGTAACTGCAGATCTACCTATTAATCGCAATTACGTCTACTATTACAACCCGAATATTCCAGAACAGGTGCAAATTTTTGGGCAGGTGTTAAGTATGAATCAAAATGAGTTCCATTAAGTCTTTCAGCTGATCCAAAGGAACTGGAATTTCTGCAATTATATATCTAATTGTAACTGAATAATGCGGTTTACTAAACATTTCAAAGTTGCTAATAGAGATAACGGATTTAATAATAGATAATTCCAGCTAAAATTTAAACAAAAATTCACATGTTGCTGATGATGTAGTCAAGAGCGCATCTACCAGGAGAGAGAAATTTAATTAACTAATCCATTTCAACAACGTAAATACTCAACCGTATAAATTGAAAATCAATAACCACAGAGTTGGTAGAGTTGAAATTCAAATTTGGTTGGTTAAAGTGATATTTTCAATGTATCCAAGAAAAATTTTGAATTGAAGACGATTCATTAAGAGTAAAATAAATTTGAACTAAAATTTGGGAATTAGAAATTGATAAATGCCTAAATGCATTTCTCTTTGTCTTATTGATTTTATTAAAATAAGTTAAACTTTCTTGAAACTTTCCATGTTCATTTCCATTAATGAAACGCTGATACTTCATCCAAAATATAATTAAAAAATGCTTAGCTCATGTATAAATTAACTGAAATGAGTGAAATGTCCTAGAGAAGATGGCGACCAACTGGAATTTCTATATAATATGCATATATATATATATATATATATATATATATATGCATTGGAAATGTTCTTAAGGTCTAATGCGAATTTATAAACAAAAGGGCGTGATCAAACAAATTGAATAAAAGATATATGAGTGAGGATCTTCGCTGCTAATGCTCTAAGAACGGGTGTTTATGATCATTCGACATCACAACTAATGCAATGCGTCAAGACCACACCTTTCAATTAAATAATACTGTTCAATACGTATTGAACTTCAAAGACACGTATTTACTTCAATCCAGGGATGCGTAGCGGATTGCTACTTTATTAAAGCCTGACCGACTCAGAAATATCTATGGCAGATTCTCCTACATCTAGCCAGACTCCCAAAACCAGCTAAGCTATAGCCCAGCTATGAAAGGAAACAGATGTGTAGCACGGAGCACGTTTATTCAGGACGTATATTGCGGATCAAGTGTACACGCATGGAGCTACTCATGATCAGGATGGGGGATTAGGTTAAACAGAGGTTGATGATTGGTCACTGTTTGTACGGTCGCTGCACACAGAGTTGTACGGCCGCACCTCCCAATCCTGGCGAGCAGACACAGAGCGATAACGTGTCCAACAGATGTGTCGTTGAGCCTCAAACGAATAAAGACTTTCTTGAACGCTTTGACGTCTCCCTCTCTGTGTTTACTTTTTATCCCTTCGACTAATCTTTACTGTTTTACAATTCCAATTTGCTTTACAATAATAAAAATTTTCATCTTTGTCCACGTTACTACGGGCAATAATAAAACTAATAATTTCATCTGATTGATTCCATGATCTCTGCTACAGGAAAAATTTGTATTGGAAAAAAGTATGCAAGTTTATGTTTTTTATTTTTTACAAAAATTATGTTAAATATGAAATGATTTTTATTTATTAGTTAATTTCCAATATCAGGGGCAAAAAAGAACACTTTTTTCATTTTCGATAGACTTCCGAAAATACATTAGATGAGAAGGAGGCAGTGGAAGTGTATTCTCGATGTAAAGCAAAATTAATTTTCATCAGTTGGGGGTGGAATATGAGGGTTTTAAATAATTCTGGTCGTTTAAAACCGATGATTGGGCAGAAGTGAAGGTACATTTTAAATATGCTTTACTGAGGTGAAGGAAAAAAGGAATTTCACGTATCTTCATTATTTATTTATAACAGATGACAGGTTTCATGATAATTATCATTAGCTTTTTGCTTGATTCCAGGCTTAACAGGGGGGAGGAATATCAAAGTCACAAAATTCGAAAGGGGGGGGGGAGAGGGGAACAGAAGAGTGGTTCAATGATGTAAAAGAGGCAGACGGACACAAAGTTTGAGAAGAAGGTAAGGTGAGTACTGTAGAAGTAGTGAAATATGACATAGAGTGGGGTCAGGGTAGTTTGAAGTCAGAAGTCAACTTCCGGTTTATAGACTTTTTTGCTGTATGAGTATACGTTCACGTATGAGTATGCACCACGTGGAGGTAAGTTTATCGTGTACCCCATGATTCAATATTAATTTTACCTTTCTGCTATCTAGATTTGGTAGTACGTAGGTAACAACATATTAGAACAGATAGGTATGAGTGCTCTAAATACTGCAAGTTAAATAAACAAAACATTGCCTTAGAAGTTCATTAATCACTCACAAGCGTTCCGATAAATTAAGCGCTCAAATTTAAGAATGTTTTCAATTATCATTAATTTATATAGGCCGGTTTTGATCAACCTTCGCTTAAATAACCAAACAAAAGAATAAGCTCCATAACACGCAGCGACGAATTTTCGCATTTTTGGAAACGAGTTACAATACAGAAGGGAAGTATGCGAAGAGTTGTATCTAAAATGGAAGATTTTGTTAAGATTGAGTTTCTGTTTACGCATTGTTGAATAAAGCTTAATTATCCACTTTCTAGAGTAGACTAAAATTTAATTTTGATCTTCGTGCAGATCATCAAATGTGGGCACATTTAAATATTATTATCATTATTATAATAATTATTATTGAATGAAATCTATGCTCAATTTGCGAAAAGCAAGGTGGCATAAAGTGTTTGAAAACTCAAACACATTAAAATGTAATTTTTAGTTTTGAAGAAATTGTTCCCAGTTTTCGGAAACTAGAATCACACAAGTGTTTTTGTTTTTGTTTCCCAACGTTAAGAAAACAACCGACCTTGTGTTTTTGTTATTGTTTTCAATATTCCGATGTTGTTGTTTCTTTTCTTCCTCGTCTTCTTCAGAGGGTGACTTGTATATCTAAAGGCTACGCGCTCGAATTATAGGACACCTGGCAGAGCGCACTTATTAAGCACAAACAACGCGCGTGCCTCCTTTAAGTAAAAAACAGCACACATAAACAAACGCGCGTACAAACAAATAGAATGACACAGCTAAGAAAATAAGGCGTTTTGTGTTCACGCATGACCCCGCATGTTTTGGTTTAGTGTTTAGATGTCTATAAAACTGCAATATTTCCAAATAACATTTGTAAACCTATATATATACTCAATTATTGTCAGATTTCATCCAACCGTTTTGTTTCTGAAAAGTATATAAGATGAGAGTTACATATCGAGAATTAACAATATGAGGGGAATTCGACTTTTCGGTTAACTTTTCCAACTCAGAGTCAAATAAGCATTCAAATTACATAAATATGGAGAATATTTCTGCAAACTCGTAGTTTTATCAAAATTTAAGAATAGCTAAAAGAACTACTGTAGCGGGCCAGTTTGAGTTGCGACCTTAGGTAGATTAGTTGAGTTGCGAAGAAATAAAGCCAATTCAAGTAGTTCAAAATTTCAAAGCCATAAAAATCAATAAGCAAGCAGTTATGATAGGTAATATTAGAAAAACCATGCTGTTGCTGTAAGTGCAGTTAATTGTCCTTCCCTTCATTTAATTAAATTCATCATTAACAGTATGCATTAGTAGGGAGAATAAATTTATGTTACAGGAAAATCAATCCCTTAGTTTTAAATGCGTAGTAATAATACACTTCACATTTATTACGTGATATTTATTTGTTATCAAGCTCTCCAAACTAACCCCCCCCTCCCCATTAACCCATAGGCTTTCTATTCATAGATACAAATTCTGCTCTATCCATTTTCCCCTTAAAGCACTAAAGTTTAGATACTTTCGTAAGCGTTCTGATTATCTCTCTCTCCCCGCCTCTCATTGCGTATAATGACGTAAAAAGGCCTATTTATTTGCCAACTGAAATCTGCACATTTCTTAAGCATATAAAAACCATTCTTTATGCTAATCGTTCAGTAATTTAATCTCCAAGGTCAAGTGAGGTAAATGGATGCAAATATGCCCTTTTTGTGTAGTTATTAAAAGGGCGTTTTGGTTTGAATTAATTGTTGATTTACACAAATAATTTAATTTAAATTAAGTTAATTAAAATTTGAATAATTTGAATTAGAATGTAAGAACTAAGCGATCAAATAAACGTAAAATAAAAACCAGCAAATAAAAAACAACCATTTATTTTTTGTTTATGAGTGCCCTTTTTCTATGATCAACTGAAACCGCGCAAAAAGTTATCTCATGAGTTATTTATTTTTTAATTTGCTTGTTGTTGTCATCATGTTAAATTTAATTAAAGATACAATTATAGTCTGCCTGTATTTGTTTCGTGTTAGTCGGATTAAATCAAACTTCGTAATGAGTTAACTAAATGAACAAATAAATTCTTATCGCTTTTAAGGCGGCTAAATAAACTATTTGTCACCATGCCATATGCAGCAACTAAAATTATTTACGAAAACATATGTAAAAATAGGAAGAATAATAGAAATATTAAAAATACAAATTTTAACTCGATAAATATTTCTTACGCTTAAAAAAGCTTTCTTTTTTAAATGAAAAATTACATTGTGTTCACCTTATAAGAGACAAACATCATAACGCTTGTCTATTAAAGTAAAATTTTTTGAAATAAAATTAATTCTTTAAAATTTGATTTCTACCCAAACAGTTGTAAAAAATATGATGTTTGTCAAGAGATACTTATTTATTTTAAATAGAAACTTTATGAAAGTTATTATTAGCCCTTTAGTTGACTTCGGGCTACACAGAGGGAGGAACATCAAAGTGAGAAAAATTCTAGAGGGGAACCGAAAAATGATTCAAGGATGCAAAAGAGATAGGCAGACACAAAGGCAGAGAAAAGGAAAGGTGAGTACTGTGAAAGGGGCCAAATATGACATACAGTGGGGCCATTGTAGTTTGAAATCAGAAGTCAACTACCGGTTTCTATACTTTTTGCCCTATGAGTTTACGTTGCCCAGGGTGCACCATGTGGAGGTAAGTCTATCGCACACCCCATGTTTGTCAAGATATTGTTGGTAGTTAATTCTACATAAAGTACAAGCATACCTAGGATAAATATAATTTTCATTGACAGTCATAAATATATTATTTTACGAGGGCAATTAAATATGAACGATTTGTAATTATTTCAAAAATGTAAAACTCGTTTTATTATAGTATCTTAAGCCATTGTTTTTTACGCGTTTTTGTATGATGAGAAAGTGCCATAATACCAGGGACTGTGGAACTGAGAAGGAACTCGATAAATTCTTTAAGTTATGACATCATATTCTTGGCCAATCAAAAGATATTCGCAATTTTTTATTATGGAGAACATCTAAACTCGAGGGTGATAGATGAGATTCGTACAACATCAGGAGAAAAAATTTGTAGGATTTCCTGAAAATAAGATC
>UZAE01013199.1:0-25359 GCA_900617975.1 Rodentolepis nana | reverse complement strand
GTGGTGCACCCTGGGCAACGTATACTCAGACGGCAAAAAAATCTATTACCTGGCAATTGATTTCAAACGACCATGACCCGACTGTGAGCCATATTCGAATACTTCCACAGTACTCATCGCACTTTACTTTTCTCACTATCGTTGTGTCTGTCTCTTTTGCATCTGGGAATCCAACTTCTGTTCCTCCCCCCTCCCCCCCCCTCGACGTTTGTGACTTTGATGTTCCTCCTCTCTGTGAAGCCCGAAGACAGCTTAAGGGCTGATGATATCTATCATAAATCCTGCTATTCGATAAAAATAGTAATTTACATACTAACACATACAAAATCTAAAATAAACGCGAAGCTTATAAAATATGAAAAGATTGAATGGCAGTTGTTTTTCTTAATGTATATTCACCGGTTGGGACTGACGTTTCTTATAATTCAAGACCTAAAATAATAAAATAACAAAATAATAAAAATAACAATAAACAGAGTTAAAAGCTGTTATGAATCTTACGGTGCTTCAGACGACAAAGTAACAAGATGAAACCGAATCGTCTGCGCCTTCAGAGGTCGTGAAGCAACCATTCCTTTGTAGTGTCTCTCCATTCTAGACTGCATCAACTGTAGATAGATAATATTTATTTATTTCGAATGGCAGGTGATTTGATAGTTATCATCAGCCCTTTGCCTGACTTCGGGCTTCACAGAGAGGAAGAAACATCAAAGTGAAAAAAATCGAGAGGGAGGGGTAACAGAAGAGTGTTTTAAAGATGTAATGGAGACAAACAGACACGAGACAGAGAAAAGGAAGTGGCCGAATTTGGCATACATTTGGGTGATGGCAGTTTGAAGTGAGATATCAACAGCCGCTTAATAGACTTTTTTGCCGTTTGAGTATACGTGGCCCAGGGTGCACCACGTGGAGGTAAGCCTATCGCACACCCCTAGATAGGTAATATCTAGTTGTCAGATTGAGCACTAACGGAAATTTGATTTCCTGGGATCACAACAATTTAGATATGTCTTAATTTATAAAATTCTGAAAACAACGGAGGATTAAAAATAGTAACTTTGAATACAGATCTCCATAGAGTACCCGACTGTCTATATACTTATGATTGTAGCTTTTTAGAAAAATCTCAAAGTGACAATAGGTTCTGTACATTATCCACAACCCAGCCATCTCGATTGAATGGTGATATTTACCATATGGCTACACTTGCTTTCTTATGCACTAATTGTGTACATTATTTTGCAGTTATGCTAACTTTTTCATGATCACGTTTCCAATTAACGTCACAAATCTACTAGTCATGTTCGAGTTCTAACCTTACTTGCAACGAACCAACTGATTTGTGTTTTTTTCACTGCCATTCGAAAGCAATTGGGCAGGTCAAGTTTTAACAAATGACAAAAGGAATGACATTTTACCTGTTTCGAGAAATTCATGACTATTTGTGCAAGTGAACGAATCTTCCTGTCGGTCTTACCAGTTCCCCTTTTATTGCAAAGTTGTCATTTCTCGTAGTTGTGTAAAAAGTCAGCGTTTAGTTGAATCGATTTCATCGTGAGGTTCATGATTTACAGAAGTGGTCCAATTTGGTTTAAGTTCGTGGATTTGTTTAAAGATACTTGACACACGATGTGGCCTCTTTTAAGGTTAAAATATATATATATATATATATATTTTTATGGTGCTCCGTTATCACTTCATTAAAACTGCTACCTCCAAAACCACAGAAAGAAGAATACCTGAAAAGGCCAATTACTCGAATGCAATTTTCGATATTAAGATAAGGAACTGCTCATATTGAATAAAATATGCAATGTATGATCGGAAGTCCGATTATCCATCGAAAATCGTGATATTTCCTTCTTCAGCAATCTTTCAAATTCAGATATTGGCGCAGAAATCGAATAATCAATAATAATAATAATAACAATAATAAGGAGATGAAATCCTTGCAAAGGTCCAGGTTCATATCGTAGTATATTTAGATCTATTCTAAAGACACTGTTAAAACGCAATTTATTGAAAACTTAGAGACGATGAAGCCATTGAAGACAGCAGAACGCAATCCTTCAGAATCCCACTCCATGGTGCAAATGGGAATAATTTGGTCTACACAATCTCATTGTTTGGTTAGTATACAGATATTTCCATTTTTATTAGACATACTGAATTCTGATTTTACCAATTCAAGGGGGTTTCTAAATGTGTCTAACATAATTTCATATTGGCAGTCGTATCTGTGAATGTAAACATTCGTCTTCCTTTCAACAAATAAATTCTATGTGTATTGTAGTCACTATTATTATTATTATTATTATTATTTTCCTTGTGGAGGAAAATAATTATTCAAGGAGAAATTGAAGTCGGAACGAATTGCTTTACCTAATTTCCTATGCAATGCTTTATTCATAACAGATTTGGCAAAGCATTTCAAGGCTATGGTTTACATGATTCACGTTTCTTGATTTAATTCCTAATTGAGTACGTCTTCACAGCGGTCAGAGTGGTCATATAGCTGCATTTGTCATAGCAGCAGGAAGATTATTCGTGCTGTCTCTGTGGGACACGTTATCGCTGTGTGCGTCATCGTATGCCTGCACGTCTGCTCGCCAGGATCGGGGGGTGCGCCGTACAACTCTGTGTGCAGCGACCGTACAAACAGTGACCAATCATCAGCCTCTGTTTAACCTAATCCCCCATCCTGATCATGAGTAGCTTCATGCGTGAGCGCACTTTATCCGCAATACCCGTTCCTGCGTGTGCACTTTATCCACAATATACTCTGTGTGTACACACTTGATCCGCAATATACGTCCTGAATAAGCTCCGTGCTACACGTCTGTTTCCTTGATAGCTGGGCTATATCTCCGTGCTACTCGTCTGTTTCCTTTATAGCTGGGCTATGGTTTAGCTGGTTCTGGGAGTCTAGCTAGATGTAGGAGAATCTCCCTGGTTCTGGGAGTCTAGCTAGACGTTGGAGAATCTGCCGTTCTGGGAGTCTAGCAAGATGTTGGAGAATATGCCATAGAGATTTCTGAGTCAGTCAGGCTTTACTAGCGTAGCAATCCGCTACATCTTAGAGGGCAAATGAACCTCTCTCTCTTCTTAACAAAAAAATAGATAAATAAAAAAATAAAAATGTTCGCCGAAAATCACATGCACTTCAAACAGGTTTCAGGTGCAAAATAACGCAGTAGCTGATTCACCCAATCTGGATTATATAAGTTAAGATAAGCAATTGCAAATACTGTTTCAGATGAATGAGATAAACTTTCACATAAAGCCTAATTCAAGTGTAATTTTTTGCGATTTAGAGGTATATCCTCGCCTATATTTGCAATTAAATAACTTAGAATCAAACATTTTGCAATAAGGGAACATAATCGGAATAGACATTTTCTTATTGTAATTTGGCACATCTTGGACCTCTCGACCTTTGTTTGATAGATTTTGATCCTCTTTTTATGCACGATCATTCCACTAGAGCAATTAATTTTCGAATCA
The DNA here is from genome assembly GCA_900617975.1 of Rodentolepis nana. Lineage (NCBI taxonomy): Eukaryota > Metazoa > Platyhelminthes > Cestoda > Cyclophyllidea > Hymenolepididae > Rodentolepis > Rodentolepis nana. The sequence goes on along the minus strand of UZAE01013199.1, from coordinate 21,855 downwards.
CCTAATTTGTAAACGCAGTTGATCGTCATTAAACTTTCACCTACTTGCTTGGAGAGTCAAATTCCTATTAAATTTCTATTTCTATTAAATCGTACGAAGGAAGATAAGTAACTTTTCAAAATCTGGGGTGCGCGATAGACTTACCTCCAAGTAGTGCACCCTGGGTAACGTTAAATCATACGGCAAAAAGTCTATTATTCGGCAGAAGACTTCTGACTTCAAGCTTCCATCACCCCGCTGTATGTCATATGCCACTACTTCCACAGTACTCATCTTACCTTTTCTCTGCCTTTGTGTCCCTATGTCTCTTTCACATCTGTGAATCATTATTCTGTCCCCCTCTCGACATTTTGCCATTTTGATGTTCCTCTTCCTCTCTGTCAGCTAAAGGGCTAATGATGACTGTCAAAACGCCTGCCATTTGAAATAAATCAATAAATAAACTTTTCAAAATCTAGTTGTCAGTAACTCACATAATAAATTATGTAAATTACAAGGTTGACAGAGACAAATAAAGTTAGATTTGAAAAATAACTTGAATTTGCATCAATTAGCTAAGACGCCTTTGTGGAGTACACACCCCCAACACGAGTAAACCCAGCAAATCTCAAGCATCCTCAAACATTCTGGAGGGTGTGGTCATGCTTGCTGCGGATGTTCTAGCTCATTAACTATTAATGTTCGGTCCAGAAATGTTAAATACATTAAATTAATGATAATATTTGAAATGGGTAAAAAATCCAATAAGCCCCATTCTAGCTATACGTCTGCTTATTCTATATCAGTTATTTATAAATCTCAAATGGCAGGCACCCTGTTTACCAAATATTTATAAATCTCAAATGGCAGGCATTTTGATAGTTATCATTAGCCCTTTAGCTGACTTTGGGCTTCATAGAGAGGAGGAGAAACATCAAAGTGAGAAAAAGTCGAGAAGAGGACAGAATAATGATTCACAGGCTTAAAGGAGGCAGTCAGATACATCATTAAGATGGCTTTTCTCGTTCGAGAGACTATTGAGATTATTGAGGATAATTCAGGGCTATTCTTGCATCAGTACGCTACTCCATTCTTAATATCAATATAATACAGAAAAATCAAACGAATGTTCATTACTCATTTATGGTTTAGTAGCAGTTTTCTAATGCAGTTTATTTAAGAAACGCACATGCAATATAAATCACCTCAGCTACTCATTTCAATTTTGGGTGAGCACTGATGTCCTTCCATTGCGTAAATGCGCATGCTAAGCGTTGACCCCACAGCCGCACAAAGCAAAAATGTATACCAATAAAACATTTTTCTGCAATAATTTTATGTGTCTAATATATGTCCACCAATTCAATAGTTCAAAATCAGGTAAAAACCATTAAGTGATACTTTCAAAGACGGGGTGTGTGATATACTTACCTCCACGTGGTGCACCCTGGGCAACCTATACTCATACGGCAAAAAGTCTATGACCTGGCAGTTGACTTCAAACTACCATGACCCCACTGAATGTCATATTCGACTACTTTCACAGTACTAACCTCACCTTTTTTCCACCTTATCTACCATCGTCTTTGATACACTCTTCTGTCCCCCCCCCCCCTTCTTGAAATTTTTCACTTTGATGTTCCTTCCCCTCTGTGAAGACTAAAGTCAACTAAAGGGCTAATGATAACAATCAAAACGCCTGCCATGTGATATAATAATAATAATACTTTCAAAGACCTCAATACTTTAAGTAGAGCGTTATAAGTTGTAGCGGATTGCCTTGACTCTACTCAGAGATCTCTGTGGCAGATTAACTTATACTTAGGAAAGTCTCCAGAAAACAGACGTATCACATTTTGGGATGTCTGTGTGGATGGTGGGGGCGTTTCAAAATGAACAGAAACACAAACACATTCCATGAATTGCCCTCTGGAATGTGGCAAGGGCTGGTTTGCAATGCTCATTGCCTATTGGCTGATTTATAGTCAATTCACATTGATAGTTCGTAGAATTCATCGGCTCAAAGTTTCAGAGATGGGACAACTAAAACTTTGAATTTAATTGCTATTGATTAAACACTCTTTTTTACCTAATCACAGGTTTCAAATCTATCCTTAGCTATTGTCCAATCATGTTTGCAGATCTATACACCAAAAGTCATTTATCTATAATCTTTTCCTTCAAGCGAAAAGCAGAAGGGCAGTGAAGGTTTGGAGATTTGCGAATTCAAAAGAGTAAGCAAGTCGAGTAGAATAAACAAATATTATAAAAAAGATAAATTTTTTTCAAATTGAACAATTCGCTTCGACAAGATTACAAAAGCTCCTCAAAGGAACGAAAAGAGTCATTATTTGAATCTCGACCGTTTTAGATATTCTCATGTAAAGGTTAGCAATAAGTTCTTAAATAAAATCGTTTTAACCATTAGCTGTTTAGTGTGTTTTTTTCAATGGCAAATGAATGATATGAAGCGCACTTTTGCAGGGAGTGCATCAATAAGTTTCCCGTGAAAGCTGTGAGTTCGATTAGCTTAGAGTGTCCGAGGGAGGAGAAATATTCATTCATTTCAAATGGCAGGCTTTATGATATTTATCATTACCCTTAAACTTTGACTTCAGCTTCCCCCAAGCGGGGGGGGGGTACATTTATAGCAGCTAATTAATAGCAATTCATTAGCTGTCTTCCTGCTTTCCAGTATCTTTGACTTTCCGTCCTTGCCTTTAGGGCTGGACACCGAATCAGGTGGGTCTTCTCCATTTCCTCCTGTAGGTTACATAGGATAGCATGTGGGTTGAGTGTATACTCCCAATCTGTGAAGGTGTTTTGCCAAGCAATCGTGTTCGATACCTAGTCTAAACTCAGCAACGGCCTCGATTCTTGGCCAGTCGGCTATATAGGAGAGTGCCACTGTCCACTGTTTCTCCTTTGTTCGAGCTTTAAGTTCGTTGCACCTTGAGGTCTGGAATTCTCTTCTGATTAAGGCCTTCATTATGTGGAAAAACATTGGTCGGTCCATGTATTGCAAAATCGTTGTCCCCTTCTTAGCAAGTGTGTCAGCAAGCTCATTGCTTTTAATGCCACAGTGACCAGGAATCCATTGTAGGACCACAGTTTTGTCTCTCTCTCAGCAGCCCTTAGAGTTTTCTACCTTTCTTTATCTCAGCTGTTTTGGGTGGCTCTCTGTTTTCAATTGAGTTTATTGGTGACTGTGAGTCCGAAAGTATCACCGCTTTGGTGAATTTCGCATCCAGGCAACATAATTGGCATAGTGCTATCCTAATGGCCTCTATTTCTCCTTCAAAAGCGGATCTATTGTATCCCGCTGCTGCTTAGAAAGAGGAGAGTTCAGAATAGACACCTGCACCAACGTTTGCTTTGTTTTCTATGTATTACCCATCAGTAAAGACTTGGAGCCATTGATCTCCAGGATAGTTGACATTGACTGTCTCAAGGGCCAGTGAGCGCATTTGCTCGGGAGGAGTGTTTGATTTCCTGAAAAAGTCAAGCAGTTGGGTGCAACACACTACATCAGTGTCTGCTAATGGGTTCATGGGGAGAGAGGCTTTTTGGTTTGTCATCGATTTGTAATTCTTTCTTCAGTTCTATGGATTTCTGTGTTAGACCAGATTGCGTTTTCAGATGTCTTGGTCTATTCTCATAGGTGCTGAAGAACTTGTCCATGGGAATGCGCAGTAGCTTCTCATACAGGATCAAGGCCTTTTCTTTGATAAGGGAACCTATTGTGGTGCTTCCTGTAACTAGGAACATTGCATCAATGAGTGTTGATTTTATCCCTCCAGTAATTAGTCGTAATGCTTGGTTGTGTGTCTTCTCGAGGGGTTTGAGAGTCACCTCTGTGGCTGTAATGAGTGGCTCACGGCAATACAACATTATTGGCTGAATAAACATCTTGTAAGTGGTGTTTAGAGTTGAGCGTGCACAGCCCCCATACGCTACCAGCAAGACGCTTCAGGACATTCAGTCTATTGGAGACGCGTTCTGCTATTTTAGCAATGTGACTTTTCCACGTTAGCTTTGTGTCAAAAGTCATTACGAGATGTGTGAACTCATTAGGTTTTTCTAGGGTAGTATCCTTGTACCTTAGAAGCGGGTTTATGCTGTGACGGGCCAAAGAAAAAGTTTGGAATGCGGATTTCGCGGTGTTAATTACCATTCCATTGTTGCCGCACCAGTTTNCTAGTCAGCCTTCTTGAAGTTCCATGATAGCTTAGTTGGCACTTTCCTTGTCACGTTTTTGCTGCAGATGGTAATACTAGCAATGACTGGTTTGTGATCAGAACCAGGATCGTCAATTATTTTGCGGCGTGTAAGCTCACTGATGTCGCTTGAAGCCAAGAGTAAATCAGGAGTTTTTCTGTCCCATTGTAGTGCAAATATGTAGCCGGATCCTCATGGCTGTAAATAAGTTCCAGAATGTTGCTGTTTAGCATGTCTTCAATTTCCTTTCCAGCTATGTTTGTATCCTTGTAGCCCCATCTGGTGGAATGGGCTTTGAAGTCTCCTAATACTACAGTTTTGTGTGAGATGTTCAGAAAGTCAAAGTTGGGACAATTCTGGGGTGGATTATAGACTGCATATACCTTGAAGTGGTTTTGACATTTCCAAACATTTAATCTGATTATTTCACATTTGTCTTGTGTCGAGCCCATACTCTTGATTAGATCGTAGTGTGAGGCGAGGCCTTCTGTTACTCCAGTTAGAATTCCACTTGCAACTTGCCGGTATTTTGGTAGAAGGGAATTGGTAGTACTTCAGTTTGTCATCCGAAATGTTTGCTTCCATAATTGTGAAAATGTCTACAGCATAGGTTTGTAGGATTTTCTGTACTTGGATCTTTTGTCCTGTGACATCCCTCCAGAATTCCACTGGAGGATCTGAAAACGTTGTGATTCGCCCTGACGAGGGCGCTATCTCTTATAGCCTTTTGTCAAGCTAATCATAACAAATAGAAGTCAAACCAAATGCCGAGTGATAGACTTTTTTGCCGTACGAAGATACGTTGTCCAGGGTGCACCCGTGAAAGCTGTGAATTCGATTAGTTTAGGGTGCTCACGGGAGGAGAAATACAAAGCGTGGAATGAAGGTACTTCAGCAGATCCAGGGAAAGTTGCATTAAGATGGGGCTACAGATATTGAGCAAGTTGAATAAAAGTTTCCTTTTTATTCAAGATAAATTAAAGTAGCAAGTTTCTGTAACATAGCAGTTCCAATACGCCAAACGAAGAGGCCTGTTAGGAAAAACCCAACCTCGAAAGAATTCGCTTTTTTACTGAGCTCTGGAATTTGTGACTATTTTGAAGATCGATGGGGTTATAACAATATTTCTCATCTCCACAGCGCCGACAGCAAGAAATCTTCGATTTCTCAATCCTTTACCGAATGGTTGAGGACATTTATATAGAAGCAAAGGTTCTTTCTACCAAAACGGGAGCTAGAATGTCTCCTAGTCTAACCACCATATCTAAAACCACCGCTTCTCCGAATTCATGCAATTTTACACAACTTCCGTATGTGCGACTAATAATACCAAGAAGTTGTAACCTCAAATCAAAGAGGGGAAATTGATGAACCTCACGTATATAATTCAATCTTCTCTGACTAAAGTCATCCCAGCATGACCTGCCACCAAGCCTGCCTTGTCCATGCAACAGTCGATCTTAGCATTCCATCTACTTAAACACCAGTCAGATCAATTTCGTATTTTATAAAGACTTAAAAAAGGTCGTTGTATTTTAGACGCTCTACAGAACTCCAAACCGATTCACCAAGATTAAGTCACCTAATTGTCCTGGCCGTTGTAATCACATTTGAGCTAAATCCATGCTCTCTCAACACTAGCGGACAATGAATGGAAGTAACCCAAAGTAATCGGTCTTTCGAAATGCGTTTATCACTCAAGACTGCAGTGCCAAACATCAGTACAGCACAACCACCAGGTGAGATTAACAAACAGCCGGTTTTATTTCTTACGTGTGCTTAAACTGAAGTTCGCTGATCTTACATTGACCTCATTCTCGATGAACCATTTCAAGAATTCATCTTAAAAGTGGCCACCGGTTATTCCCCTTAAGTATACTGCAACCGATAGCACCATTAACAGCCATAACAAATTACCGAAACTTTGAAGTATTTTAATAATCTTTAGTTCACACTTATCATAGAATCTTAATGGTGAAGATGAGAGATTTGTAATCAATTAGACATTGGGTATCGGACGTCGTCTCATGTTGGTGGTCAAATCAGGGTGTGCTATAGTAAGCATCTTTATTTTCGGTAAGTGAAAGCATTCCAAACAAAAAAAGATTCAACAGATATCCATCTGGACGCCAGTGACCTCCCTCCATCTTGGAATTCGAAATTTTGGCAATCCAGCTCAATCACAGGTCCTATCATTACTTCGAATCATTCAGAGAATCACAATTAAGGCTTAAAGTTGATCCGAAGCCCAAACGAATAAAGAACCAACTAGGAATGACAATTTAGTCCCCAATATTCATAAAATTCGCACGTTTATTAAACTGTTTCTGTTGCCTTGCATAGTTCTATAATAAACCTACTTGGTTTACTGAGTTCTGGGATCTGTCCCCATTATGGAAACTGGTAGATCTTACCTTCAAAGAAATAACTAACCAAGTCTGAATTTGCACACAGAAATAAGGCGTAATATATGGAAGTCATTTAATCAGGTTAGACTGTATTGCCTATCTTCGTAAGGTGTTTCAGTACTTATGAGAGGGGTAAAAATCCTTCTAACCAAATATGTTCATTAGTTTGGGTCGGCGAGCGTTTGACAAAATGTTATAACAGGAAGAGAGCTGGAAGATAAAACATAAACAGGAATCGTCTAGCACTGCGAATGCTCGTTGGGTGTTTGTACTGAGCAGCCCAGTGAGTTACCATGACATAAGCGAATTTCCTATAAAACATGGCGTCACTAGAAAGTATGAAGGACTCAAATGCTTTATCATTTTTCAGAAAAATAATCCTGTGAGTATAAGATCTAGAATAATTCGAGTGAGCTGTGGGACAGCAGTAAACGGTATGATTCATTATGGATACCAAGTTCCAGTGAATGGGAAAAAATTTCGTCTGGAGGTTTTTGTTTGAAATCATTCATTTTACATTTTACAAATTTGTTAAAAGCTGATAGTTTTGGATTGTTGCATCGAACAATTCAGGAGAAAAAGCCAAGCCTTAGATGATTTTAGTGTTTTAATGAGTTCTATACAAGAAAAATACTGAACAAGAATTTTACTTGATACAGATGAAGCCATTTATGTTCGTTAATAAACATAGGAAAACCTCACTACAGGTGATTAGAATGCTAGAAGGAGGCGATTCTTGTCCATTTAGACTCTATTGTCACAACTGAGTTTGATTTTCTTTAAGTTGTTGGTAACTTCGTTGTACCAAAACGAATCTTATTTGTATGCAGACTGAAAACTAATTCGGAAATCAAAGTACGAAATCCTTTGATATTAAAAGATTGATACTAACCTTAATTAGTTTAATTGTGTTACTATAGGAGTTATTGGATGTGAATTTTCTTATGGCTAAATAAGTATTTTTCATTTAGCAATATGTGCTTTTATGATATGAATAAATGCATTAGAGAATTTTGAATAAACACATCATATGCAAATATAACACTACCCAAGGTATACTTGAAAGTGACATCAATCACAAATGTAGAAATCGACAATGCTCGTTGGATATCATATAGTCAATCTAGAACAAGAATTAGAATAAATATTAGTGGTAGTATTAATTCATGATTGCACATAATATAGTTGGCGAGTCGTTAGATTTTCTGTTGTTTCAAATTATTTCTTGATCATGAAATTACTAACATATGAAATAACTGTTAATTTATTTAATTTATCGCAAACTTTAAACTTATTTAAAAATGAAGGATGTATATATTGTTATAACGTTATATTTTTGAATTTAATAATTTTCGAATAAATAAAGACAAACAACATTTAAATTCATATTTACTGACCCTAACTATCAAAATTATTGAAAATAGTAGAGAAAATAACATTAAGCTATTTTACTTACTCTTATTTAACGCACGAACTCGATTTGGCCTTGAGTCATTACAAACAGTCTTTAAGCAACAGAGCGCGTGGGAATACATTTAAGGGGTACAGTTATTTAATAATACAAGCTTTTGTCAAAGCAAACCACGGTTCATTTCGCGAGCTATTATTGTCATCATTGAACTGTTTTACATTGAATCTCAGCACCTCATTTTGTTAGTAATACGATATGATTAAATCGGGGATCCTGACCCTACGGACGGCTTCCCTTTGTCAGTTGCAAGCATATTTTTCTCTTCGCCCATACACCCGTGAGCAACGGTTAATCAAAGCTTATCAGAAACAGGAAGAACGTCTCAAGCGCCTTGAACTCCGACTTAACGATCTTCCTATTGTTTTTCAATCCTCACAGAATGCCCCAAAATTGACTTCTATGCAAATTGCCGTTGATTCATCCACAACTAATTTCAAACCTCCCGAAACGCAACATGAGATTTCTTCACAGAAGGAATTACTTGATCAAGAATCGCTTAATCGCATTTATAACCTCTCGGATAAAAAATCTACCACAGTTTTGCAAACGTGTTGCGCTGGTTGTGGTGCCAATATTCATTGTGGAACACCTGGTGCCCATGGTTTTCTTCCAGAACCGGAAGTTTTGGAACTAATGCGTAACGAAACTCCTCGACGTGGCCGAAAGCAGCCTAACACTCTCCCTGTCATTTGTGTACATTGTCAGCTGGTGAATCAGCACAAGTCTGCTCTGAATCATTCCCTTCCTTCTTCTGAGTATGAGAAACTGGTTTTGTCTGAATTGAATGGTCAAGAAAACACAACTATTCTCCTTGTTGCTGATATGACTAATCTTCCCCATTCCCTTGTCCCCCTCAAACTTGAACGCCCTTCTACACACAAGATTGTTCTAATTGGAAATAAAGTAGACCAGCTGCCAATTGATGGACCGAAATATCATTCAAGGTGGAGCGATATCCTTCTAAAAGCATTTGCCGAAACATCAGAAATTGATGATAGTCATGTCTCATATGTTGCCTTGGTTAGTGCACTTACGGGTTACGGAATAAACAAGTTATTGGACTTCCTACTTTCAAAGAGATTTAACATTTATGGTGTGTATCTAATTCTTGTTTTCCCTAACACTTTCAAGAAAATCCTGTTTATATAGTTGGTTCTACAAATACTGGTAAATCGAGTTTGTTCAATCGATTGCTTCTCTCGGATTTCTGTAAATCTGAAGCCAGGGAATCTATTCATCGAGCTACTGTCTCCTATTGGCCAGGTATTTCATCGAATTAATTGGTTCGTAAGTCTCTTGTTGATCGCTGAGATTGAATTATTGGTCATTTTGTTTCAGGCACGACTGCTGGTTTATTAAAGTTTCCTCTGTCTCGGATGACCTATGTCAAACGGGCTCTTCGCGATCAGGCCATATATACTGAGATGCATAGTCATGAACGGGCGGCGAAAGTTCAAATGAAAGAACTTTACGGATATTTACTACTTGGAGGTAACTATTCTTACTTACCCTGGTTTTTTATGCTTTTGTTATCGTGATTGTGTCCAGAACTTTCTAGGTCTCCCATTCCTTTAAAATATTGTATTATTTGAGCACGGAGTTATGAATACAGTAGGTAAAGCATGTCTAATGACATAAGTTAGAATTCCATCGGTCTACTGTCTAATGACAAATTCGAATTTTATCGGTTCAAATCTATAAAGCTATCTTATTATATCACTCATTTGAGAAATGAAGTCGAGAAGTGGGATTGAAGTTGTTTTAGACAGAAATTGTCATTTTATTCCAGTCAGTCAGTAAGTATCTTCATTGCTTGGTTATTTTATTGCCACCTAGAATGTTTTATTGAGCTTTATAATCTCCTTATGCAGATTCTTCTAAATCATTGTTTCATTTGAGCAGATAATACAGTTACGGAAGTTTGATGGCTTAAGTCGAACTTCCATCAGTGTAAACCTATGTGGATATTTTCTAATAATACATGTAGAGGATGGAAGTCAAGAGATGTTCAAATAAATTTATTATGGACATATAACCTATCATTTTCTTGAATAGTCCGTGCTTATTTCTAGTCCTCTAGTTATCCCTACTTTTGAATCTGTTCTCGAAATCAGATGATTTACCAATGAGACATTTCCGTTCCCTTATTTCTGATTTTGATAGCAATGTATTACTTCTCGTTAAAGTAGGCATGGATACTAATGAAGAATTCACAATCATAAATATATTTTGTGTTTTAATGCTTGTTATGCTTGGTTATTGGATAATATTTAATATAAGTTAATAACGCTTAAACTATTAAGTGGAAACTAGATGGCTCTATGGTAGTTGTGCCAATTACATCCCTGTTGCATTGCCTTTAGAGGATGAAACTAGTTTCACTCTGACCTCCTCTAACATCACTGATCAAGCAGATCGGGTTCGCAATAGCTTTCAGGATCTCTCCCTTCATCCCACCTATAGTTTTCGTGGTGATGCCATTGAAGAAGCAGATATGGGCCTGCGGAGTCTAATCCGAAAGGAAATTGGCGTCGAGGCTGTTTTGGATAGTGGAGATCGCTTACTGGTTTCTGGAACCATTGATTCGAGAAGCTTCAATCAAAAGGCCTGGTGTTATGACACTCCTGGTCTGGAAAGTTCTGAACAGGTACCGTCCATATTCTCTGGAATAAGGCTAATAGATGTACCATTTTCGAGAATATCATTCTTGTTATTTTTATTGATTATAGATTCTAAACTTTCTAACTGATGATCAATTGGTTGAGTACTTGGCCCTGACCAATGGTCGTAAACGCGATTACCATCGGCCAGAAAAACGCTTCATCCTTCCGAGGACTTTTGTCCTTAAACCAGGTCTGTCAATGCTGTTAGGCAGATTGGGCAGAATAGATGTTCTTGCGGTGAGTGTCCCTTGGAGTAATTTGTGCTCTAAGACTTGTAATAGTCCTACTTTCGAGTTAATTGCATTATTTGTGAAATGTTTTATTCATCTCCTTTCCAATTAAGCTGTTAAGTTTTGGGAATGTCGGGCTGTTTTGACTTTTAAACTTTTTCTCTTCGTGACTGGAGATTTGTAATACTTTTTTTATTAACCGGTTGTCCGACTTGCATACTTGTTAAAGCGCGTGCTTAGTGCTACGATTAAGGTTATATTTATGCTATATTTTTTGTAACTATATATAAGTAAGCCGAAAGATCATTGTTAGCTCATTGGAGATGTTCAAAGACGTCTCTCCATTCTGTCATTTATACTAGGTGTTTGGAATAAATTTTGCAAATAATATATGGTTGTTTTTTTGCCAGAAGAGTTGAAGATATTCACCTGCACTGCTCTTCTTTTAATAGCTTTAGCTTTTTCCATTCATCCACTCGATGACAATTAGAATGGTTGATGGCTAGAACCCACTAGAGTCATGGAAGAGAATAACTTGTTTCATGATGATCACACTTGTTATTAAAGTAAGGAGATTGTGGGTGGTGCTGCTCTATACTCCCTCAACACTGTGGAAGAATCCGCCATGAACTAAAGAATTGCAATGGAGGAGAAAACGTAACAAACGATTTGATCCGATGGTGCTAGCATACCAGATATTATTGGAAAGGGGAATTTTGATATTGTCATCAAAACCTATTGAATTTTTCTGTCTTTACCATGAATCTTGCTATCACTGATGATCTCTGTCAAAAGGTCTTAGAAGTTTTTTTGCTGAATCGGCTCAATAAATTCGTTTGATAAGTTGGAGGGAACTTTAGAACAAAGTGGTTCTACCTCCAGAAGTGCAAACAACGTGGTTCTTTTTAAGTATTAAGAAAACTTATGGCAAAATGAAAAGTGAAACATGCCGAATTAGAGATGGCCTGGTTTGGACATAGTGCCAAGGCCACTCTTCGAGTCCTGATTTTGAATATGTCCTACCACCCCCTACAAGGATGGTGTCATACCTTCATCCAGAGTTTTAAAAGAGGACGGGAGATTGAAAAAAGATGTCTATTACGAAATTGCCGATCTTAGTATTTGTTAAGCCCTGATTAACGAACGAGGGCAGTTAACAGTGGAATATGTGAATGGTAGAAGCAGGGTTCGGTAGGCCTCAAGGGAGAGTGAAAAATGGTTGTCATGCCCTTTTTTTGACTTCAGAGTTTCAATGTTTGGCCTCTGAACTTTCCCTCTCCACGATCTTAACTTGATGAAATACTATGCACGTATTGGGCTCTGTGGGGAAAAACGCTATTGGCTGTACCAGTACTACGAAAGTCAATCAGTTAATGGACAGATTGAAGGCTGTCTTTGAGAGCCTTCCCGGCGAATGTGTGAAATCAACTATAGCTCCAAGTGCCGGATGGATGGTGTTATTTGATTATAATGTCGTTTGTTTTAAGTAAAGGTTCATTGAATTGCTTTAAAGTTGTTAATCTTATGTTTGCCAACCATCTTTTGCTGATGAGGTTGTCAGATTTCGTTTTAATTACCTCTGTTTCATATTGTCAGTTGACACATTTAAGTAAATTGTGCTTGTGTTTTAGAATTCACGCATAAGTACTCAGATTTGCTTTTTAAATTCTATCCTTTGCGACCTTTTGAACAATGTTGAGTTTTCAGAAGTGAGCATATTTGGTTTTTTCCTTGTATTTATCGTCTTTTTTGATCATTTTGATCTACGTCTACAAAATGAATATGAATATTTCAAGGTCAGGTTTTTTTCGGAAGTGTACTATATAGTGGTCTTTTTGAACTTCTAAAATTTTGCTCTACATCTTCCATTTCACTCTAAATAACTATTTTTGAATGAAACTTGAACGATGGAATGAAAGTTGGTACACTGTAACTATGAACATGAGATAGAGAGACGAATTTCGGTAGCATTTTTTTGTTATAAAAATAGTGTATATTAGCTGAACAGAAATATTTATTTATATCAAATGGCAGGCATTTTGATGGTTATCATAAGCCCTTTAGTTGACTTCGGGCTTCACAGAGGGGAAGGAGCATCAAAGTGAAAGAAAGTCTAGGGGGGGGGGGGACGGAAGAGTGTTTTTCCAAGGCGAAGGTAGAAAGAAGGTGAGTTGAGTACTGTGGTAGTGGTGGAATATGACATAGAGTGGGGCCATAGTAGTTTGAAGTCAAAAGTCAACTGCCAGTTAATAGACATTTTTGCCGTATGAGTTTACGTTGCCCAGGGTGCACCACGTGGAGGAAAGTCTATCGCACACCCCAGCTGAACAGAAATTGACTTAATTATACAGACCAGGTCAAACCACCCTTTATTTAAAATTTTTGTCTGATTTAGTCGAACGGCCCGGTTTATCTCACTGCTCATACGCGTTTGCCAATACACATAGTTGACACAGATAATGTGATCTCCTATTTGTCAGAGTACGCCACTTTTCTCGGTCCTGGTGCCCCATACTCAGAAACCTCTGGAAATGACTCTGATTCGCATTCTATTCCCTCAATGAAACCAGTTGATATTGAACCCATTCAACCGGTCGATCTGGAAGCATCAGTTGCTGATGTTGTCTTATCTGGAGCAGGTAGAATCCGGTCTTTCTGCACTGATAAACATAATTTCTACTTAAATCTAACAAGTAACGATGTCTTCATCTCTTCAGGTTGGGTCTCTGTTGCTGGCGTAAGGGAGCCAATGACTGGCTATGGAAAGGCAGAGGAAGCGAATTCCTCCTCTACTGGAGGGGATTATGGTATCAGTTTGAGAGCTTGGACGCCCGGTGGTGTTGGTGTGAGCCTTCGATCATCTGCTTTACTGCCTTTTGCAATTAGAAGACGTGGGGAACGTCTTCTCTACTTGCGTGAATTTTCGGGTCTTCCATCGAATGCTCCATTCGCTTCACATTCACCCCCTTGAAGACTTTTAACTTTTTCCCGTCTCACATGAATTCGAATTATGGGAATTCAATCAACTGTTTGTGGTTTCTGAGGCTACAGTTTTTAAGTCCCTTAGTTAGCATTATCTACGGTGAAAGACTATTTTTCTAAATAAATTATTGAACTTTGCTTGCCATACGTACTGAACAATTTTAAGGTAATGAGACGAATCTGTCGTATATGGGAGGGGATTTCATGGAATTAATCTCATCACTGTCGCTAGTTCAAGCATTCTGAGTGGATTAGTAATATATCAGAGGACTTGAACAATGTGTTGAAATGTATTTATTTCGAATGGCAGGTATTTTGATAGTTATCATTAGCCCTTAGCTGACTGCGAACTTCACAGAGGGGAGAAACATCAAAGTTCAATCGGGTGGACCGAAGAGTGATATGCAGGTGTAAAAGAGACAGACAAAATGATCGAGAGTAGGGTAAGGTGAATACTGTAGAAATGGTCGACTATGACATACAGTGAGGCTATGGTAGTTTGAAGTCAGAAGTCAACTGCCAGTTAATAGACTTTTTTGCCGTATGAATATACATTGCCCATTATGCACCACGAGGAGGTAAGTCTATCGCATACCCCATGTGTTGAAATGTAAAAAGCGGGAAAGTGAATACTGGAGTCGCACATAGCCTGCTTGCCTGAGGTTCTAGATGGCAGAATCTTGGAATGATGCTCTCTCCTCTGTGAAACGCTATTGGGTGCTTGAATAAAGCAGCCATTCTTACTCGCTGGTGATATAAGTATACGTCTTTCTGATTCATTTTGGCGGTCACGGTACGTGCCGCTTATAATGAGGTTTAAAATTGTAAGGCTTGGTGAGAATAAAACAAAATTGACCTTTTAAAGGGGAGTGCGCGATTTGACCGAATAAAATCAAATTGGAAGCACGAACTGAGAAAGGTGGTGTCTAAACAGTATTTAACCAAGCAGTTTAACTGACGTAGCCTAAGGAACTAAACCGGGCAATTAGGAATGGAACGACCCCAGCATCTAATCTAACACTGCTGCTTTGGGTAAGTTAGTTTAGGAAAAAAATCGCAAATGTTATTTTGGTAGTTAGCAGAGGAAGGAACATCAAAGTGAAAAAAAATTCGAGAGGTGGGGGGGGGGGGCGCAGAAGAGTGTTTCATAGACGTAGAAGAGACAGATACAGGTAGAAAAAAGATGAGGTGAGTACTGTGACAGGGGTCGAATATGACATAGAGTGGGGTCAGGGTAGTTTGAAGTCAGAAGTCAACTGCCCTATGAGTATATGTTGCCTAGGGTGCACCACGTGGAGGTAAGTCTATAGCACACCCCAAATAGTAAATGTTAGAGTTGTTTGACAGGTTCATGAAAATTCCCATCAATTTGCGACCGATTAACTATTCGCTAGATATTTTTGAATTTTCGCTTTGAAACCAAGTCAATGTCTTGCATTTGTTGAATTTGCGTATTTGCATCTAAATGGTAATTGCGAATCCAGTGTTCTCCATAAGGCTTCAATTTAGCATGATTGCTTGTCAATTATCAAAACTAACTTCAGGAGAAATAATGATATACGCTGTCTTGTTCAATTTTGAACTATCTTCAACATGAATGCAGCCTTCTATTTTAGAAAGATCTTCGCGCAGAATAGTTTAGTATTGTTTGCAATTAATTGCGCATCATTGAGCAATCTTCTTTTCAATTTTATTATTTCTGACAAAAGGGTTTTTCTTTTGCTTGTGGGAATAGAACCTCGCAAAGCAGTTAGCTATTTCTGTGTCGGTGGTAAGCAATTTGCTGTTTAAGCGTATTGGTTCTTTCTTGGGTCTTTCTCTGTTATTTTGGAGGTTTCTCAGAAATTTGAAAGTGCGTTGGCTATCACTTTGATAGTTGATATTTTGAGATGAACTTGTCGAAGGAAGTCCGTTTTGCATGTAAGATGGCTTGCCTTAGGACAGCTGATTGTCGTCTCCAGGTTTGTACGTCTTCAGTTCTTCCAGTCTGATCAGCAGTGTTGCGTAGGGCGTCTCGCTTTCTTTTCAGTTCCTCAAGGTGTTTACACTATTCAAAAAATTGAAAGTATTGTTTGCAATTAATTGCGCATCATTGAGCAATCTTCTTTCCAATTTTATTATTTCTTAAAAGTTCTTGCTTTCACGTTTACATACTTAAAAATAAACAATCATCAGATGATTAATGCACTGCAACAAATTCTAATTGGACTTTTGTTTAGTACCTCTCCTCTGACATAGTATTGTCTTTGTACTATTGTCGTACTGACACGATTCTGCGAAAAATGAGACCAATAGCGCGTGAAGGAGTTCAAAGACACCGCTATTTGAAAAACGAACATTTAAAAAGGCACTTTATTGTTAAGTCATAATGTTTGTGTTTGAATTAACCTGAAGATCATTCCGGTAGGAGTTATGATTTATCATTCCACGATTGTTCATAAATAACCCCTCTGTAGATAAAGTGTGGTAGTTTCAATTTAAAGCACAATATTTTAACATGCATATGCTCACTAGCGGGGGTTCGTGATAGACTTACCTCCACGTGGTGCACCCTGGGCAACGTATACTCATACGGCATAAAAGTCCATTAACTGGCGATTGACTTCTGGTGCAGTACTCATCCTACATTTTCTCTGCCTTCATGTCTGTCTCTTTACATCTGTAAATCACTCTTCTGTTCCCCACCCCTCGACTTTCTGTTACTTTGATGTTCCTTCCCCCTGTGAAGCCCGAAGTCAGCAAAAGGGCTACTGATAACTATCAAAACGCTTGCCATTTGAAATAAATAGCGTATCTCACTAGCGTATCTCACCTGTTCCGAGTCGGTGAAATAAAAATAAAGAAAAGTTGAGAGGTGATTGGAAATGGAGAGTTCGGCCATCTTCATCTGCACTTAAGTAGAATGAAACCAATGTGAAATGTGGCCCGTTTTGAGTTAATGACAGAAATGGTGATAAGATTTGTGAAGATTCCCTACCAAATGCGACTATTCAGCTAAGAACTTTCGTTACAGCTCGACCACTACTGACGACCTATAACGCAATGGGAGGGAAGCAGATGTAGTCATTGAAAATGTGAGAACTGTATACTCTAAACTCTTCTCTTTCTACGGGATACAACAATCCGCTTTCGAAGTAGAAATAGAGGTCATTAAAAAAGTACTAGGTTAATTAAGTTGCCTGGATACGAAGCAGTAATACTTTCAAGCAATAGACTCTATTGGAAACAGAGAGACACCCAAAAGCTGCAATAAACTCAATTGGAAGCAGAGAGCCACCCAAAACAGATGAGATAAACGAATGTACAAAACTCTACCAGCTGCTGAGAGATAAAAACAAAACAGTGGTCCTACAATGGATTCCTGGTCACTGTGGCATTAAAGGCAATGAGCTTGCCGACACACTTGATAAGAAGGGGACAACGATTTTGCAAGGCATGGACCGGCCGATGTCTTTCCACACAATGAAGACCTTAATCAGGAGAGAATTCCAGACCTCATGGTACAACGAACTTAAAGCTCGAACAAAGGGGAAACAGTGGACAGTGGCACTCTCCGACATAGCCGACTGGTCAAGAATCGAAGCCGTTGCTGAGTTTAGACTACGTATCGAACACGATTGCCTGGCAAAACACCTTCACAGATTGGGAGTATACACTCAACCCACATGCCCTCTATGTAACCTACAGGAGGAAATGAAGAAGAACCACCTGATTCGATGTCCAGCCCTAAAGAAAACGACAGAAACCCAAAGATACTGGGAAGCATGAAGACAGCTAATGAACTGCTATATATATACCCTCCACCCATGGGTGTAATGAACTGCTATTAGTTAACTGCTATATATATACCCTCCACCCATGGGGAAAGCTGAAGTCAAAGTTTAAGGGCTAATGATAAATATCATAAAGCCTTCCATTTGAAAAAATTTCAAAATGCGTATTCACCTGCAAAAGAGTCGGAAATCATTTACAATTTTCAATAAGACATTTGACTGAAAGTAATTTATTTGGTCTAACCCACCTGCGATTAATCATCTGTCAATTTGTGATTGAAAAGCGTAATCTATTTAATTCACAGAGGCAGGTATAAATTATTCCAATTCTTTCAACCGTAGAGCTACCGGACAGGCAAGGTTGGTGTCTTCTCATTCTTATAGGCACCCAAGAGCAGTGTTGGCTGAATAGATTGCGTACCAACAGGTCTTAAAGAGGTTAATAGAGGTATGCTATTTCATCTTTTTTTAATTAAATCAATGAGCTAAGTCATAATTCATTAAGCAAGAGGATTGGCTTAAAAACCTCTTCATATTTTACGCTGTTGAACAAGGCAAGCGGAAGTTGGTTGAAAAGGGGGTGCTTCGGTTGGCAGAGATCCTCCTTTTTCACGTGATTAAGTGGAGCTTTCCATTGAATACATTCAAAGACAGTTGAAGGTTATTTAAAACCCCAATTCTGTGACTTAGGCACTTAATTGACGAGATGTAACTTGAATTCTAAATTTGTTGCTATTTGGCTACCAGAAGGGACACGCTTCTCTGATTGTGTCCACTCAAAGCTGACGCCAAATCACCTCCCATCGGGTCAATTTACTGGAGGTTTGATTTTATGCTTGGTCATCTTGGTGGAAGAAAACTGTTTTAAATTGTTTCACTCTAAGAAGATCATAATTTTTGGAGGGGTCTTTGGTGGAAACCAAACCAATTATGGCTACTTTACATGATAACCTGCTTAAGGTGTTTGCTAGTGTAAAACAATTCTCTTATCGTTCAAATCCAATAATGATCGGAATACATCTCCATCGTTATTATCTCTATCTAATACTGGAAGAACTTAAATTTTAGGATTTAAGTGCATAATTGCAATGGAACCGGGGATGTAGCTGTCAGGCACCCTTAAGCATCTAGTTTATACAACTCCGTTTTTGAGTTCGGATAAAATAGAAAAATAGAATCAAATTGTATTGAAGCGGATATTTCATTCCTTCTTGTTCGTGGTGAAAACAAACCGAGTTCCCCAAGATACAACCTAGTGAATTTTTCTTAAAGGGCTTTAGAAGGCGTACAATTAGATTAACATTGTGAAATCGGTATACAGTTGATTTCAAGGTCAAAGGTAAGCCGAAGATAGGAACCAACAATGTAATTTTAGTGAAGGGTTGGTAAATATCAAAACAGATAGGTCAATCAAAATCTCTTTAAACTGATCTCTCTCACTTGTCATTGTTTAGTTCACCCCTAAACAGGCGTTTGATCTACTAATGAAAGTTGATGAGAGTGTGGTAATTACAAATATTGCTGGAGATACCTGTTGTCTCACTCAAAGGCTATTATTTTTCCATAAGGTGATTTTCCTATTAGATCACGTCCCTTCTTTGTAGTTCCTCATTTCCAACTTAATTATATATCCCCTTTCTCTGTATATAGGTGACGAAATTTCTGGATCCTTAATCTCCAGACCTCCTTGATGTCACCCATCAACCTCGTGTTTTCCTTCTTCTTTCTCTTTAGATTATTTGACTCAAGACAACCTTTGTCAAGGCTATTAGTTTTAGTTTGGCCTCATTTCTGAGACTGATAATGCTAGAACAATTTACAAAAACTTATTATAAAAACTTCTTTTAGCCTGGGAGATTGACAACTGCACACAGAATGAGTTTTCATAATCTATCACCCTTCATTTAAGGTGAACTATTTCTCCAGCACTTTGCCATGGGCTGGATTTTGGCACAAGTGTGCGCGAAGGTAAATTCTCCTTCATAAGAAACCTAGCAAAATGTGTTTTGAATGATTTTCAAAAAAAAAACAAGATGCAATTCAAATAATTTTCATCCAGTATCCCATTCTCCGTGGGCAAAGACATATTAGAGTACTGGAGGTAATCTTCAAAATGAAATGTCCATTTCCAGAAACCTTAATTTGGTCACAAATTCGGGGTGTGCGATAGACTTACCTCCACGTGGTGCACCATGGGCAACGTATACTCATACGGCAAAAAGTCTATAAATCGGCAGTTGATTTCTGAATTCAAACTACCATCAGCCCACTGTATGTGATATTCGTCCACTTCCACAGTACTCATCTTACCTTTTCTCTGCCTATTTGTCTGTCTCTGTTACATCTGTGAATCATTATTCTGTCCTCCCCCCTCTCGACTTTTTGTCACTTTGATGTTCCTTCTCCTCTGTGAAGCCTGAAGTCAACTATAGGACTAATGACAGCTATCAAAACGCCTTCTACTTGATACACATATCTGCAAATTCCTCACTTTCTAAATGTAGTAATGAAAATTGTTCAACAAATTACTTTATAACTCTTCAAATGGCCAATCATCAAATTAGGAAGAGCACAATAAAGTGAAAATCGCTTTCTACGCTTTTTCTCTATTTTAGTCTCTTTCATAGTCACGCTCATCTCCTTGCCACAGGATTTTATCCAGTTTTCTACGCATGCATTTAGCTTCGCTCTCTTCCCATGGGTAATCAAAATTTGAACTGTGCATTGTGCAACGCTGCCAGATGTGATCAAATAAATCTCATTCCGTGATAGAATATTTCCGAATGCGCATTCGTGTGTGTATAAACCTCTCGGCCAATCATAAATCGTGCTTATACAACATAGAAAAAAAACATTTATCGTCTTTAATGACCTAGCATGTGGCTGGTAGGTCAATGTCATAAACTCTGTTCTCTTATCACTACTTATTACTATTGCTCATTACTTACTTATTGGAGAAATCTAATACTACTCGGTTTTTCCGAGCAAGATTTCTGAGTTCCGGCCGGTACTTTTTGTGTATTACCCAAGGCAAAACTTTACTCTTCTAAGTCTAGAAACGAGACCAAATAAATCCGCGTAATCCCCATTCACAGAAAAAGGTCTATTTATGAAATAGAAAGAATATGAGCCTTTCATGAATGAAAAGGCCAAGGCCAAGAGAAGGCTTGAATAAATGGGTATTGAGCACTTGGAAATGAAAAAATCCTATTGTGTTTTAAATCAAGTCTCATGCTGCCGAAGACGCTATTTCATAAAAGAATGCTGTCTTTGAATTTTTACAGGAATTAAGTTTTAAAAGTCCTCCATTTATTGTTGTCACTTTAGTTCTTAAAAAGGACAAAACACTCTGAATGAATAATAATGTTAATAGCCTTTGTCATTTAAAAAAAACTTTCATGCTTTTAGCTTTTAATGAATTTCTTTTAACGTGTTAATTGACACATTTTGAAAAAAATGGCTTCCAATTGGCAGTTGAAATTTCAGAACAAATAGATAAATAAATAAATGTCAATTCTGAAAAATATTTATAATCAAGTGAAGTCTCTTCCGAAACTAAAAAAATATGACATTTAGTTAGCTATTTACTGTTTTTAGTACTGCTATCACTCGATCTTTTGTTGCAGTTAATGTTCAGCGCATATTATCTATTATTTATTAACATTTGTTTGATTTTAATGGCCTTTTTTGAACGTCTAACGTAGATGCTAATCTCGAAAGACAAAATAATTGAAATTTATGCACTAGGGCATAATATTCAGGAGATATTAATCTTACTTCTCTAATCGTATTGATTAAAATTGAAAATAAAAACCCAGAATAATTCCTCCTTTGAATTTAAAGGGAAAGGCTAGATTAAACTTCGAAATTATCATTGCAGAAATAACGTATTTTTCTAGTTCAAACAGGCAAGGTGCTTATCGGACAAATGGAAAACACTGAAGGATCACACAGTGGGAAGCCGGGTTTGGAAATGCTAATAATCAATTAACATTTATTTATTTATATCAAATGGTAGGCGTTTTGATAGGTATCATTAGCCCTTTAGTTGACTTCGGACTTCACAGAGGGGAGGAGAAACATCAAAATGGGAAGAATTTGGGAGGGAGAACAGAAGAGTGATTCACAGAT
>UZAE01013198.1:0-25402 GCA_900617975.1 Rodentolepis nana | reverse complement strand
GGCACGTTTTCTAGGTGCAGGTGTAGCGGATTGCTACGCTAGTAAAGCCAGACTGACTCAGAAATCTCTGTGGCAGATTCTCCAACATCTAGCTAGACTCCCAGAACCAGCTAAGCTAGAGCCCAGCTATGAAAGGAAACAGATGTATAGCACGAAGCATGTTTATTCAGTACGTATATTGTTGATAAAGTGTACACGTAGGGGGCTTAATCATGATCGGGATGGCTGATTAGATTGAACAAACAGAGGCTAATTTTTGGTCACTGTTTGTAAGGTCGCTGCACACAGAGTTGTACGGCGCACCTCCATATCTTGGCATGCAGGCATACGATGACGTACAAAGCGACAACGTGTCCCACACATGAAGCACGCTGAATTATAGCAACTACGAGGCTTACCTTTAACCGATGTTTAACCGATTTCAAATAATCAGTTGCCCTTAACCTAGTTAACCAAATAATTCTAGAATATCTTATTAGATTAAGTACCTTCTCAACCATTAGAACAATGTGTAGGCGAAGCGGCAAATCAAGCCTACGTAATTAAATAAAAGCAATTCATAAAAACACTGAATATTGGAGACAAGCATGCATTGATATCCATGGCGCGATTCTTAAAATTAGAGCTTTGGCTTATGAATTCTCCATTTAGTAAATATTGCATGGTCTGTGCCCAAAAACCGAATAAGATATGACTCATTGTTACCTTTGACATTGTTCTCTGTTTCTTTGTAATTAAAATTATTTCCTTAGATCTCTCCTATTCGATATGAAAAAATGTGCTTCGAATGTGGACAAATTATTTGTATTTATGCACGCATTTCACTCAGAAATGGTTAAAAATGGTTGACCTTCCTGTATTTGAAGAACTAAATGATGTGTAGCTATTGGAAGTGGAATCTCTTTTTCTCTTAATTTTATATTACACATTTTGAATCACTTTGAATATTTCCAAAACGTTGATGTACTAACCTGATCGATAGTTGTATTAAGCCTTCTTAGCAGTAAAATAGTCGAAGGATGTCGAAAATATAGTTTCTTTCAATATTAATTTCACATAGTCTCTAAATTGTTTTCAATTCAATTATGCCACGCGCCAACAGTACATGTGTCTCTCATTATCGTAGATGATTGCAATGCTGAGTGCTACGTCACTTATTCCAATGCGCATAACTCCCACACATTGAAAGATCGGTAACTCCCCCCAAAATTACAATGTCACAGAATATGCTTTATTTAACGCAAGTGATTTGCTAAAATATTCTCAGCAAAGGGAATTATTACGCATTTCAATACAAAATGCAATATTTGAGGACTTTTTTACTTCGTTTGGGAAGAAATGAAAAGAACTAATAAGAGTAAAAATTGAATTGCGCCTGTTCCATGAACGCCAGATGCATTTCTCCTGAATCAGTTGTATTACTGTAGTGGAAAAAATAGTAATGTACTACCTATTAAGGTTTCTAATCGTGAGTTGTTCTGGAATGGTAGGACCCCGGTGAAGTCTTGGCTTATTTAAGTGATAATACGCAGTAATTTCCAAAGATCCTGTTTCATCGCTGTTAAACTATATGAATGAAATTAAATTCGGTAGAATGTGAAAATTGCAATTACTTTGAAAAAGTACAAGTAAGTCCGAATGAATTTTAAGAGAACATTCCACGTCAAATATAAGAGTAAACGCAGTGAAACTAACCTCTAGTAACAAAAGAGAAGGTTTGACGACACTCAAATCAACTTGACGGTTAGGAAAAAAAGTCCATTAACAGTCCAGAAACAGTTGCTCGTCACTTCTTCCTATTTTTGTTTTTTTGGCGATTTAAGTAAACACGGAGCTAAATCAAAGAGTCCAGTACTGTAGGAATCATTTCCATTTGTGAATCGAGGAGATTATCTATGAAATGTAAGCATTAAGACGTAAAAGTAAAGCATAAGTCTCCTATGAAAATGTGAACTTCACATTGTTTAAATATATCAAAGTTAAAATGTAATCTTCTGACTTTAATACCTCATTTACTTTACCCTATTCCAGTTCCATATCATCACTGAACTCATTTACAAGTCTCCAATGACTGCAAAAATGACTGTAAGCCATTGAGATCGATGGCAATAATAGCAAACACTCATAATCATATCGTCAAATCCATATCACTATAATTTTGACGTTTTGCTGCACTTTCTGAGGTAGAGTAAAAAATGTCTGAATTTTCTTGCATATCGACACTAGCATTTGTGATTGCTTGTTATATGATGCAATTATTCCATAATTTCTAACTACATTGGGGATAAAGTTTTACTACAAAGCAGTATCTCTTTTTCCAAAAACTACATTAAAACAACTAGCACGTAAAATGTCATCCAGCAAGTTTAAAATTCATAAAGTGACATATTCTATCTCGCTGACCATGCTTATTAACTAACATGATTGACTTGCTCGAATTGTTGCATGAAACTATTTTTTTCATTTTTCATCGAACTGAAAACTACGTAAATGCTTTACCTTACTTAGCCTTCTATTTACCGACTTTGATTTCAAAACCCTCCACTCATGCTGAAATTATATTTGTCCTCATATCTACTCTCCCCTCCCCCCCCCCTCAACATAATTTAATATGATAGAGTGAGCCTTTGTCATTGATTCAATATTCAGTCTCCAACTTTTATCATACTGCAATATAACTTTTGTAAAAGACTATCATAAAGAATGGTCTTGTGATGATCCTTAAAATTCACTCAAATGATTATAGCGTTATAAGCATAAAAATATCAAGCAGTAATTGATCCAGAATGAAAAAGAATCAAGGACTCAGCAACGCTCACTGAGACAAATTAGCAAAATCACTCGCTCTGCACTTCTTTGAGAAATTCAATCTTGGGTTTTGTTAAAAATTAGCAATAGATAAAGGATTGGATACAATTTATCTGTTTCTAAATATGAACTATTAAGAGTAAGCAATTTATTAAATCAATCAATCAAGTGCGATTTCTCATTAACTCAAAATAAATGATACAGCTCATAGCAATTAAAATTAACAAGATTATAGAAACAATGGTCTCGGGCAATAAAATAGTATTGCCTTCATGATGACAACCCATTAAAACCGAACTAATTATTTTATAAAGTAGTGAACGTGACTACATTAGGTCTTATTAAGACATTTTAAATGACAAATTGGACTGCAGATGGATTTTTAGTTATTTTTCATACCAAAAATGTTGTATTAACCATAATTCATAATTAGTAAGTTATGTTGAAATACATCTATATATTTATTACATAACCAGTCTAGCTCCGCATAATTAGCCTAAATAGACATTTAAAAACAAATAAGACGACTGACTGGCGCTTAGGATACACCCCGGTATAAAATATGTCAAATAGAAAAAACGAAAATGTTTTAATCAAATACATCTTAATTAAATTGTTAATGTGTTCTGAGACATTTTAATTCGTAGAAATTAAATAAAGTCATAACATTCTTTTAAGGATTTTCAATGGCAAATTTTCAATGATATAATTAATTATTTAAAATACAGATACATTTTAAATAAAATGAATTCGAGGTGCGCGACATACGTGACAGTAAATTCACATCGCATTAAAATTAATTGAATAAGATAATTATTAAAAATATCTTTATTCTTGCCAAAAATATTTTAAAGGCTGCCAAATTTATATTTTGTTTAAGTGAATCAATAAAACTTTAATTTCACGATCGGGCATTGGTCTTTGAGTCGTTGATTGTTTGAATTTGCTTTATCGAGTAGGTTGTTCATTAATTTTTCTTATGCTAAATAATAAGCGTGTGTTTGTAACAGTATTTTTTTGTTAATATAATAGGCGAAATGGCACAAAAATTACTAACGCCATTCAAAAAGCTGCCCCAGCAGATTCAAAATCTGCCCTTTCTTTCCAAATTGCAAGATTTGACGACTGGAAGACAATCAGGATCTCCTGATTCTCATTGCGTATGAAAAATCTTTTTGCTTGACCTTTCTCTAGGCTTCTGTATATGGGATCATGGAACAACCTGTTGCCTTAGCATACGACCAAGATTTGTGTCTTATTGCAGTTGCCTATGCTAATGGACACATTGAAGTGTAAGCATGTTCTCACCTTAATTTATCCCCTCTAGTTATGGAATGCCTGGACTTTCTTTCCCGGTTGATTCCGCGATCTCGGGAATAAAATTCATGGAGTTTCTGCGTAATGAAGGGCGTCTTTTGTTGGCTACTTCTTCATGCCTCATCATTCTTGAATTGAACGCTTCCTCTGGTCACTGGGAGAAGAAGCATTCTGTTCATTTCTCTTTTGAGTTAGTTTAGGAAACTTATAAAGTGGCTTTACGAAATATGAATTTTTTTCTTATATTGTGTCAATTTGTAGATCTGAAGAGGTGATCACAGCATGGGCAATTGGCAATGGGGTAGTGTATGTTGGTTCATCCACTGGTACGCTAAGACAAGTGGCTGTAGAGAATGGAAACATGACTGTTGGTGACGATGATTTGACTTCTCTTCCTGCTCTTCTCGTCCTGAACAAGTAAGTTGTAAATTTACTTCTTCTCGTTTTTCAATTTTTTTCAATTTCATTCCAGACATACTTTGAGCAACAAAAAATAATTTTATCTGTATTTCATAGATTGCCTGAGGACAAACGCGAGAGTTTGAAGTTGAATACTGCGGTCGTGTCAATTGAACTTCATCCACAGAGTGGGGAATTGCTTCTTGGATACGCCGGTGGTACGGCAATTGTTGCTCAGCCTCAACCCATACCTGTTGCTATGACGTATACCGAAGAGAACATTCAAGCGGAGTCTTCTGAGAAGCCAGAGGAGACTGAGTCGGAGAAGAAGTCATTAGATGAAATCGATGTCCCCGCTGAGTCTACTGCTCAGGAAGTAACAAAACAAGATAATAAGGAGGAAGCTCCACCTGTATTACCAGCTACACATTCATTGAAAAAAAGCAAGACCACTGAACGTCATGTTGCTGCTAATCTGCATTCTATTCGCGCCCAAGCTACTGAGAAATTCCGAAATTTCTCAAAGACAATCAAGAGCAAGATTGATAATACGCTGAATGAGGAGAAACCTACACTTCCAATTCTCCCTGTACCTCCGAGCCCACTTGTCACTCGTATTCTGCCTTATACACAGGCTCTGTGTTGTGCTACATGGAGGATTGTTCCATCTATACTAGCCTCTGAAAGTGCTCCGAGCGCCTCCCTGGAAGCACTTGTTGCCTATGATGATGGCGCATATCTGACTTGGACTATTTCCAAGTTAGAATCAGAGGTCGAGGAACCTCTCATTGTTGTCAACCAGGAAGTAGCTAGTGTACCCTATGGTAGGTTTTCTTTTCCTTATTCCTTTCTTGTATTTAGTTTAAACAGTTTTAATCTCTTTTTCCTTTTTTCAGGTCCTCTTCCTTGCTCTGCTATTCAACGTATTGTTGCTAGACCATCAGTCAAGTGAGAAAAGTTTATTGATTTCTAGTACTGTATACCGATTTCGTTTTTTATATTGCCCATTAATAAGATAAGTAGAATGGTTTGTGGTCTTTGATTTATTCATGAAATTCTATTAGTTAATGTTGTTGCAGAATTTGTCACTACTTTCTTTCAGTCTCCATTTCTTCCATAAAATTTGCATGAATCAGAACTGGGTGCCTGTAATCGTAAGAAATAGAAAGATATTTCGGTATGCAGCTTGGACCCCCAATTTTATGTGGCTCATGTATGAACTCATTTTGACTAAGGGGGTTTTAACCTTCCTTTTTCCGGTCGTGATAATATTGATTGCTTCCTTCAAGTTTTGCCAGCTTTGTCCCAACTTTTAGTTTGCATATTAAACGCTTTTATCCTGTTTTTTGATTAGGTCCTTCCATGACCGTCCAAGGGTTGTAATTTCATTGAAAATTAATAGTGGATTTGATCTAAAATATTCTGCTCAAGCTCTGTGCACTTTAGAGCATTCTCAGGTCAATTTGATCACAAGTTTTTATAGAAAATAAATGCATCGGTTAGGAACCGGTTATGGAATCTTGTTTGGCAAATGTGAAACAACTTATATTCAGTAAAGTTGAAAAGCGATGAGGAATTTAAATGAAATCTAACAAGGAGGGAGAGAAATGGATACAAATGACGGGAGTAAGTTGGTCGTTGCAATAGAAATTTGACCAAATCATCGAAGCTTTTGCATCCACTTAAAGACTTATTTCATTCAACTTTTATTTTCAATTTTCACTTGCGAATACCGATTTTATGATAGAATCGGTCTCTTTCGACATTTTACCGCGCTTAAAAGTAGATATTTAAACGGAAAACTTTGAGCACTATTTCTTCTCCTTTTGATTTGCTTCAGCGGTGGAGTTATAACTGCTTTTGTTGGAGGTCTACCGAGGGCCCAACATGGTGAAAAACACACCATCAGTGTGCTTGGAGGCGTTGAAGAGCATGTTTGCTTCCAATTCGGTTCAGCTGTCCGTGACTTTGTCATTCTACCTAGTAAATCCCAGTGCAAGTGCCATCAAGACAGCCCCAACGCTAATAAGGAACGTAAGTAGCAGTAATAACAGTTCTACTCGTTGCTAGGATGTCCGACTATTTTTTTATCTCTTAGTGATTCATAAAGAACTCACCTTATTAGAGCAATGTTTTCTTCCAGCAGAAGCTGAAGAACTGGCCGATAAGGAGAAAAGTGAAGAAATGGAGATCAAACATCCAGTCGAACCACCAAAACCCACTGAAGCTGGTTACCTCCTTGTTCTTACTGATCGTGAACTTGTTGCTATTGATTTGACTCAAACGTCATGGCCCGTCATCCCTTCGCCATACCTCAAGCACCTTGACTGCACTGAAATTAGCGCTGTTGATCACATATCTGTATGTTCTCCTCGTTCGATTCGGTTTTATTTCATTTGCGCTGGTTGCCATTATCCTTTTTATTCATTTAGATTCCAGATCAACTCATGCTTCGTCTTAAAGAGGCTTCGGGGGCTAAAGGATTCGAACACTGGCCAGTTATTGGAGGTCAAATGAGTGGTGGGTCTTGTGCTGCTGTGGTTCAACACAATGCATACCATGATCTTGTGGCTATTGCACATGCTAATGCTGATGTCTCACTCTGGCATGTTGCTCGTGGTGACTGCTTGGAATTCCTTGGGCGTGTTTCCACTCTAGATATGATGGCAGATGCTGGTGAAATCGGTTTTCTTGCTGAACAAAAGGTGAGCTGTCAAACGGTTAAGGTATTTTACTGGCGTATCGAAGATACATATTAGATTAAAAAATAGCTGAAAAGCATATAGTAAACGAGCCCATTTTTTAGAGTTTTAGATTTTAAGGAACGATTCTACGGTACTTTTGATTTTTTTGCATAATTCAAGTTTGTGGTCTGTTCTTGCTCCCTAGACTTATACCTTAGGTAGTTTTAGCATTCGATCTCACAGTATCATCTTCTCTCTTTGTGATGGCCACATTATGAATTGCTATTTACGCATTTGGAAATATTTGAGCAAATTATCTAACTGAAGTTAGCTTCATATCTAAAATTATGATTACTTTGAATTGGATGCAAAACTGCACTTTGCGTTGTCAGCCTGTTGCACTTCAAGGACCAGTAGGATAGGGCAATATGTTGCAATCATCAAATTCCATTATATGCGTTATGAGGTCTCTGTGGACAGTCTAATTTTATCATCTCTTTTGCTCGAAATAATTGGCCAATGTCGATGTGCGTTGTATCTGCCAACTCCGACTTCGCAGACTGACAGTTACTTTACAATCCCCTTCTATTTGTCAGGGTTATGTAGTTCCTTTCATCACGATTTCTTCTTTACTGCTTCTCTCTTCTAAATTAATTCGACGATTGAGGCGCTAATTAATAGTGTTTGGTCATGGGTTGACTGGAGAGTGGCATCAGGCTTTTCATCTGCTCCGAGACAACCGACTTGTTTTGAAGAAAATCAATGTCATTTTTCTTCTCTTCTCGTGGGTTTCAATGACTTCTATTTGATCGTATTTCTCCCTCTTACGTTTAATTGGAAACTTGTGAGACAACGGTGGATTCTGGTAATATTTATTATTTATATCAAATGACAGGCGTCTTGATGGTTATCATTAGCCCTTTAGTTGACTTCAGGCTTCACAGAGGGGAAGAAACATCAAATTGAAAAAGTCGATAGGGGGGGGGGGGAACAGAAGAGTGTTTCAAAGATGTAAGAGACAAATACAAAGGTAGAACAAAGGTGAGGTGGGTACTGTGAAATAGTTTGAAGTGAGAAGTCAACTGCCAGTTAATAGACTTTTGCCGTATGAATATACGTTGCCCAGGGTACACCACGTGGAGGTAAGTCTATTGCACACCCCATTCTGGTAATATTTGAAAGTGTAATTCCTTCTTTACTCACATAAAGTTGATAAATTTAGTTCCGATTTATGGATTCTGCCCTAACAGCAATTACTTCATAATGTGTTGAGCCTAATTTTTTGCTCAATACCTAGCGCCTAGGTTTTTTACTTATGGTGGTAGGTCCTGATGTTTCAATTCATTTTTCCTTATGTAGTTTAAGACAGCACATTTATCTCATTTATTATTATGCAACTTAGTTGATCTTAACTTGGCGGTGTTAACTTCAGGTGAACGATCGTGTATTATACACTTTACAAGGTGGTCTTTCTTTTATAAGTATGAATTATCTGCTAACTTTTTATTATGATTATTAACTAATCCCTGTGCTCTACTGCATTTTCAATTTTTGCCCAAAATTCTTATTTTTTATTCAGACTGAGGAAGAAGCCTGGCCGCCGTTCAGAAAAGTCGGGGACTGTGCTTGTGAGCTACCGGCTGAAGGTTCTCTGGATGCTCGTTGTGCAATCCACAGTCTCTCCCTTCATTTGGTCGATGATGAACTAGTCATGTTGGTTGGTGGTGGCGCTGGAAACTTTTCACTGTGGTCTACAGCTGGACAAAAGTTCTTCGAACCGGACACTTGCAAGATTTCTGTTGATCTCCTAGATGGAAAAACTGACAAATTTACTTGGGAAGGTCCATCAGCATTCCGAGTACGTTTATCTTTTGGTTAAGCTTTCATTTAGAGTCTATGACTCCCTGTTTGTCATTTTGATCTTCTAATGTCCATCGGTAGAACTTGCTGACTTGCAGTTGAAATAGGTTTTTACATAACGGCACTTTTCAAGCAGGGAAACTGACGGATGTTTTGTCAAAGATAAGTTTGGGAGAAGGAAGGATATTTGTTATTAGTACAATCGATAGAAAACAGTCATGTACTATTATTCAGCTGATTTTCCACAACTGTCTTAAGTACGTAGTTTTTGAATAGTGCAGCTGAATCCCTCCCTTTTCTCACCTGGCCCTTTTCCTTTTTAGCCTGTTGAAGGTTCTTTCACTCTACGTCCCACTTCAACACCAGCCTTCCATCTCTTTGAGTTGGTTCAATTCTATCCACCATCGGCCATAACTGCTGCAGCCTATGAACCAAAATGGGAAGCCTTGGCAATTGGTTCTGCCCATGGATTCGCTCTCATTGATCTCAAAACTCACACGGTAGTCCACAAATTGCTAACCCATGGTCTACACATTGAGGCGGAACCCTTTGTTGCATCTGTTACTCGTAAGTGGACTTTATCCTTGTTTACCTACCCATTTTACATGAATCGATTGCCTTATAAGCCATTGATGGACTATTTGTGTGTTAAATCTTAGAGGATATCTACAATACCGTCAAGGGAGGTATGGAATTTAACAATGAATTTATTTAAACCTTTCTCAATCGTAAGTTTGGCTGATCAGCCTATTCTTGGTAAAGGTGAATTGTCCTTCTGGTATTGAATACCTGTCTTTACCAGTAAATCCTAATATTCTCAACCATTCAAGGAGGTTAGCATGTCGAAGTGTGTATTTCCAAAATAAGATTATATTCTAAATTCGTTACATATTTGTCTTAGTTGAAGGTTCTTATAGCAAACGTGTCTGGTTGCCCTGTTAGTAGTTCGTATGTCTGCAGTGTTATATGGCAGTCGGTTGGGATTGTTTAACTCTACTGATTAGTAATGATCCATAGAGGCTTGGTTGAACTGGTATTCCGCAGTATGAAGAACTTGAAATCGGCTTCTATCCGTAAAAAGTATAATCTACCAACATCTAAAATCCGCGTTGAAAATGTTCATTAAGAACTTCCTGTTAAGTTTTTTACCCCCTATGAATGAAATCGACAATTTTTTGTATTATCGACTCACATTAAGATAAAAACTGCTTAATACTGATTTATAAGGTTTCTAATCCCTTCAAAAATTTCCCTTTTAAGGTAGTCGACAGAAATTGCCAGAATATGATTAATAGTCAGAGAGGGAGAGAGAGGGAGCCAAAGATGAAGGGTTTCAAAAATCCTTTTATTGATGAACAGGTTACTCTTCCTGAGAAACTATCAGAAAGTGCAATTCTCCTTTGCTCATTATAAATCCCCCCCCCCCCGCCATGCTCATATTGAGAAGAGGTAAGAACACTTGACTTTAGTAGGGGAAGGAATCATTAGGCATCTTATGGCATAATAGCAATTCAGCTGGTCCCCTTTTTGACTGGAATCAATCGAACTGCTGGCCATTCGTATCTCCGCATGTATATCGAATGGCATCTATCGTGTCCTATGATTTAATGGAAGTGCTTGTCAAATACTTCGGCACCTACTAACGACCGCTGAATAGTCCCGAATTCCATTAAGGCTCGTTCTGCAAGTGTAATGATTTACTAATCTGAAATGTTGGTAATTATTCCATGGAAACTTAGGAACTCTGCGTATTTTGAATCATGTTTCTCAAGAATAATCACTCTTGCATATGCTTTAATTGTGTCTCTATAAGTGAAATGTATTTAGTGTGGTTTTCCCATTTAGCAGCCACCATCACTTTCGAGACGCGTGAATGTCATTTACACTCTGAAAGAAGCTAAATCTTCCATTGAATCTCACGCTTTAGGTGAAGCCGCTACTAAGATTGTGGCCAGTGGACGTCAATTGAAGGCAACTCTACGCGAGTCGTTCCGCAAGATTCGAAAGATCCGGCCTCAAGTTTCAGCACCAGCTTCCTCTACAGAGGCCGCTAAAGGTGGTTTACATTATATGCTCTTAAAGGATAGCTTCTTTTTACGACTTTTAACCGTTTTATGCTTATTGTAGGTGATGATGAGGTCAAGAGAGCAGCAGAAGGTGTTGTTGATGAAGCTCTTGCGGCTGTGGCAAAAGAGGAAGCTACGCATGCAGGAGAAAGTGGCACTGAAATTGTTAATGAAGCTACTGGGGACCACCCAGTGGGCACATCAAAACCCTCCGTGACGATAGCTGAAAATGAAGTCGAAACTCTATTACCACATCAATTCAAACCCACCGACAGCAAGTCAGGCGTCTCAGCACTGGCCCTCGTTGACACATATGTTGTTCCAGGCATTGCAGCTTCTCCTAAAGACAACCGACCGGCCTTCAAGCCACCTCGTACTGCTACCCTCATTATTGGCACTCAGGAGGGTAGTTTGATCACTCACACCCTCACTTGGCCAGCTGATAATGGATCCATTGAAGTTAATATGGTCAAGGAAGTTAACTTCCAACACGGTGCCCCCATTATCTCAATTTCTGCTCTTGATAGTAAAGAACACTACTCGCCTGTGTTTACTAACAGGACTCGGTAAATGGCTGATTTTCGAGCGTTTAATATCTTATCCACATAAATACTGTGGTATAAATTAAAAATGTAGCTTTCAGGAAAGCGTCTTGTATTCAGAAATTCTCACCACGGCTGAAAATTGTGATTCCATGCCCTTGAATTTTTAGTGAAGCCTAAATTAAAACGCAAACTTTCTATGAAGGTGTTAGCTTATCTTCTAAGCATCCGCATTATTAAAAATCGAAGGCCTCTCGGCAAAACATGAAGTGAGTATTTACAGTCGAACTACATCAAAGGTGAGCAAAAATTTTGCCTCACAAAACTCTCTCTTTCTCTTCTGTGGACTAGAATTGGGCTCGATAAATATAGTGTTTCGTTTTTGTGTTTGTTTTAATTGACCGTTTGCTGTAAAAAAGCAAAGTGATTTCCATATAGAGAAGAATAAGATGGTAGGTACAATTGAGGGAGGGGGGGAGATATTTTTTAGGACTCGACTTTAAAGTAACTGAATCGCGTTATTCTCGTTGTTTTCGTTAAGCTCTGCTGCCGAAGAAATTCCCAAGCCGCCAGAGCCAGTCAAGCCAAGGGAAGAAAAATCAACAGGAGAGGTGACAGAAAAGCCGCCTGTGGAAGGTGAAGAGCCTGCCGTCACAACTTCCGCGCCTGTAGCACCACAAGGGAACACCGAGGCGGTTGCTGAGGGAAATGAAAGAAAAGAATCATTGGCGGCCAAGTCAGTTGTTAGTCACGAATTGCTTATCTGCACTGCTGAGCAAGTTCGCATACTTTCACTGCCCTCACTGAAGACCAGGAACAAGTACCACTTCTGGGATAAGACTAATGCTGTTATGCACGGAACATTGAAGCCCAAGTCGTTGCTATACCGTAGGAAGTCAGAATTTGCCTCATCTACTACTTCAAATACTGCCGCTACATCAGTAGAGGTGGCTCCACTTACAACTACGGCCTCTACTGCTTGTCAAGAGAATGTTGATGCCAAAGTGAGCAGTTTTTTGCCTCTCATATCACTACTTATACAGAACATGCTATCCTCTTCCCATTTTCGGCATTTTGGTTTTTTGTCACCGTGATCATGCCTCAATTGTTGTTTAGGAAGTTCATTCAGATTGTTCTTCTTTATTGAATAGTGCACTTGGCGATTCTATTTACTAGTTGTTTCTCCATGGGACCCTATTTATAAAAGAGTATTTGACCACTACACTGACTTCGAAGATATGCCTCTTCTTACAAGCAGTCAGTCTATTCAAAATCATCATTTAAAACTCCTATCAAGCACATGAACTTGACAAGGTAATATTGCGGGAGTATGAATATGAACACCTAGGGAGCCCACTCCATTGAAGCCTAGAAGAGCGAATGTTAGCTTTAATAGCTCAACTTTATATTTAGTCGTATTCCTACGTAGTTATTTTAATTCCCATTCTTGTATTCTTTCAGAAACGGTACCACCTTGAAGTTTTTCATCATAGGAAGCGAGCTTCAATATTGGTTAACAGGGAACTTTTGGGGGTTAGTCATTCCCTGCTGTTCTGTTCTCTCACTACTCCTCTCGTTAGCGTACTAGTGAAAGGTTTACTTGTTAGCTACCTTGCACTAACTTTGAGCAAACAACCCGTTTCCCTTAGCAACACGCTAACTCGACTTATTGATAGTTGTTTTAACAAACTATCCTAAGTCTGGAGGTCCCCACTACACTTGTGTATGTAGTCCCTCTTACGATCCATTCTCGCGGTCAATAAATTAACCACATCGATTGATCGCTCACATTACTGGATGTACACGGATTAACTTTAAACCTTGTGACCTTTGACTCATTAGATGAACCTGCTGTTCCCTCCACCACTTTAATGACATTTCTTCCCGCTTTCAGGAAGCCGAGCACGTAACAGACGAGGCGCCAGTTGTAAGCCCAGAGGAAGATATTGTTGAACCAGGAGAAAAACAAGAAGAAACTGCTGTGTCCTTGTCTACATCAGAAAAATCACACGCTCACTCCCTCCGACGCGTTGTCTCGTTCGGTCTTCAAAAGATCCCCACAGGAGTTACTGAAACTGAAGAATATCACGCCGTAGTGGGCTTGAAGAACGGCCGTCTTCACGTTCTCACTATTCCCGGTCTTCGCAGAATTTTGAAAGGTAAAATGTCTCACGGCATCATGAGTTTCATTCTCCTTTCATTTCTGTATTGACCCCATTTATTTTATCTCAGCTACCTGTTGTGAACACCCACCTTGTCACAGTGGCAAGTCCATGCCCACTCAAGGCATCACTAATGCCTGTGTATCAAACTCTGCCAACTTATCTTTCTGGCCAGTTGGTGGTTGTGTTCTGTTGGCTAATGAGATCTCCTACACAACGCCACAACGACTTATATCTCCAGTCTGTGTTCATGGTCTCAAGTTAACCGAGGGAGATGCGACGTACTGCGTGTGTTTGCCGGAGTGGGCTAGACCGAAACCTCCATCAGCACCGACTAATGCGAACTCTGCTCTCTCTGCCGCAGATACTGCAAATGTGGATTCTAATGCTAAAATTGTATGTACCATACTTTTAACCAAATAGTGAAGCGAATTTTTAGCTCACTACCCATTCTGAGAATTGAAGCAAGACTCTATTAGCCTCTTAATGGCTTGTCATTCCAGGTTTTAGATTCGTTTTGTTCTTTAGTCGTGAGCATCAAACGATCTGGCATTTGGAATACTCCTTAGGCAGTCTTTGAAAAATGGATTCAATCTAGAAACCAAGGTTGGATCTTAAGTTTACCGTCAAGCGGTTGAAAATTGTGGAGGACTTTTTGCTTACTTGAGGGAAGTTTCATATTCAGCGGCGTTTCATAATTCCATTCAGTTCATATTTGCCCGACTCTAGAAAATGTGTACTCGAACACTGATTGTTCGGCCAAGATTGAAGTTGCTTCACTTTATCCGTTGGTTAAAAAAATATTTGACATTCTTTAAGCGTTTCCAATTCGAAGTTCCAGGAGGTTTTAGTAACTCAGTTTTGTTTAAAAATTGACCTATCTTGCTAAAAATAAGATTTGACAATTCTCAGGTAAAGTGGTCATGACCAAGTAGTTGTTGTCCTTAGCCTAGTAAAAAAGCGACCTATAACTATGCTTTTAAGTTCCCTACTCGGTTACTGAGCCTTTTATCTCAACTCTATCAGGGTAAATGCGTCTCATTTTATGCTTATTTGATCTTCATCTATAGCTTCTTCCTTGTAGGATGCACACGACGAAACGAAAAAGATGGAGACGGAGGATGCGGTTAACGATTCCATCAAGGACGAATTGAAGGGAACCATCGTCCCCGATCTTAAAGATTCAGCTGACACTGCCAAAGAAGTCACTGATTTCACAAATGACATTACGAAGGGAATCATTGCGGAGTGAGTCCTACTATCATATCTGTTCCTTACTTTTATCGATTTTATAAGTACTCATTTTGTTTCAATTCCTCTCAGTGGGAATGGGACAGTGACTGTGAAGACAACTGAAAGCTCTTTGGAGAAACATACTGTCATTGAAGGTGGCAATGTTATGACAACCGTCCATGAGACCGAGCGTATCGATGGTGAGGTTGTCAAGGATGACATTGTTCAAGTGAAATCTGATGTTGATGATAGTTCGGCCACCAAGCATGAAGGTTAGTCATAGGTTTGAAAAGCTCCCTAAGAATCTGAATTTTGTAATTTGTTAGCGTAGTATGTGTTAACTGAACGCAACGGCTTCTCGGGTGCAATAACATTGATTCACAATGTCCTCTTTCTTGGTTCTAATGTGTAAAAACAGTCATTTTGGCTCTAACTAATCTCAACAAAACACAGGATACTTGTTTGCATACGCTATGACAATAGGCCAATGAATTCTAATGTACTGTTGCGAAAACGTATGCACAATTTTACGGGATCAGATGTTTACTTTGTTCGGATGAGTTTGGGTGTTATTGTTATTCACAGTAAGTTAAAAACGGGGCGAATTCAATATTTCTTCTGAGCAGTCTTCTTCGCACTTCGAAGGTGAAACCGTATTTGCGAATTCTTTTTTATTACTATCCAAAAGTTTTTTTGGGCACTAATGTTCCCATCAATCACTATTTTCCGTTTAAAGGGAGATCTCATCCCTGATAGTTTATAAACTGAAAATACAATTGTATCTGCTTTCATTAGCCAGTGTTTAATTGAATTGTGTGCTATTAAATATTCGCTTAATTTGCAGATGCCGTAGAAGGGGTTGATCTTGACAACGTGGAATCCATATGAGCTGTTATCACCCCGCTAAGTAGAATATGTTTACCGAAATGTCAATAATCAATATAGGGGGTGGGGGTCGTGCGCCATTGTCCGATCTGTTGGACTCGGTCAATTTCGCCTCACGTTTTCTGTATTCAGACAAAGTTGAACTGGAATCGGAGGTATAAGATTAAGTCGCCCACTTTTGAAAGTCGACGTTTATTGCAATTTTCACAAATTTATCTTGAAACTTAAAATCTAATCAAATGTTCTCAAATCTGAGGAATTTTAGCCATAACGAGCTCATGAAAAATCTTATTTTCGTGGTTGATTTTTCTTAGTTTATCTTTCATCTTTCCTCATTAAATTGTGTGTATTGAAAGTCCTGTCTTTGGTTTGACCTTTCGATTGGTTGTCTCTTGGCTATTTTTAGGGCTATGCATTTATTGAGTACAATTGTGATTGCCTTTCAAGTTGATGACAACTAGTATCGTGACTTTGAACTAGTACTCTGTTCTTTTACTTTGCACACTTTTATTTTTTTAGTGACTGCGTAATTAATGATGTGATTCCCAAGGATATTGTCATTGATATGAAGCAAAATGAACTTTAATGCTATGCCTATATCTGTATTTGTGTCCGCTTTTCGTATGAATCCCACACCTCCGACTTATTTAATTCTTATCTATTCATCAATTGTTCTCTCTCGACTCGCTTACTTGGGTCTGATTTTTCGGTTCATCTGTCGAATACTCCTCCCCCTCTTACTCAACCCCCGCTTTTGTAATTCTGTGTGTGTGTGTTTACGCCTTTTGTGCGAGATGTTGGGATGGAAGAACTCGATTCGAGTCCCTGCCCCCTCCCCCTGCGTCCCTTTTCGTCGCTTCTGCTGCTACCTTCCAGACTTGTTCCCCCCTCCCCCCCCCCTCTCCTCTTTTTGGTTCTTTTTTATCCTATCACCTCCCTTATTCTTGTCATTTTTCGATGCTGCTGGTCAAATTTTACCACAGTTCACTATTCGATCACCTTTATTTTGGTGACGTTTCATGACCTTTAACACGAACTTTCTATTTGCCTTCCTATCTTCAAATAAGCAGCTCTTCGCACAATCACCTTTTAATCAACTCACAAATGTCTGGTCTATGGTTAATTAATTTATTTTTTGGTTTACGACTGACATTTCTTTATCACTGTCTGAATTCTGGGGGGCACATTAGAATCGATTGAATCTGAGATAATGGGGGGGGGACCGAATAAAAGTTTCACCTAAGCAGCAATCTTCCATAGTATTCGTAAATACTATGAAAATATATGGTCAAGTATACTGTCGATAACTTAGCGAAGTTTGTTTATCTCAATTGGCAGGCTTTATGATAGCTATCGTTAGCCCTTTAGCTAACTTCGGGCTTCACAGAGGGGAGACACATCGAAGTGGGAAAAATTCGAGAGGTGGGATAGAAGAGTGATTCACAGATATAAGAAAGACAGACACAAAGGCAGAGAAAAGGTAAGATGAGTACAGCACAGACACAAAGGTAGAAAAAAGGTGAGGTGAGTACTGTGTACAGACACAAAGGTAGAGAAAAAGGTAAGATGAGTACTGTGTAAGACACAAAGGTAGATGAAAGGTGAGGTGAGTACTGTGAAGTAGACACAAAGGCAGAGAAAAGGTAAGATGAGTACTGTGAAGTGGTGTAATACGACAAACTGTTGGGTCATAGTAGTCAGAAGTCGACTGCCAGTTTATAGACTTTTTTGACGTGAGTATACATTGCCCAGGGTGCTCCAAGTGGAGGTAAATCTATCGCACACCCCTACTTAACGGAATTTGTTGAGTGGATCCAATCACTGTATCTGAAGTTTGCTATTGGCAAATAAAGCATTGACATGTCAGAATGAAATTATATATATATTCCAATTACGCTTTGCAATCCTTAATTTTTTAAGAGCGCAAGTTTAAATGTCAGAGCATTATATAAAAATGAATTCTATTAAGCTGATAGTCTTGATAGAATCTTCGAGTTCCAATGGAATTAGAAAGGAAGGTCATTTGTGGAATGAATAATGGCTGAAAAAGAAAAGCTGTTGAATAGATCTAAGCTAATTTCCCTCACTTAAGGGTTAATAGAATTGCCGATAGATGTCATAGAGGCAATATGCCCTTTTAACACTGCCTAGAGGCGATTAAATTAGTTTTCAAAATGAGAAATTCATGTAATTGGCAGCTGTCCACGAGGTCAATGATTTAGTTCAGGTTGCCAATGGGGTTTTTAATGTCATCCTTATGGTACTGCCGTGAATAGTTGTTTTGATCCAGAAGAAGACTTTCAGTCTAATCTGTGGTCCTGTAGATACGTTTGTTTATATCCATAAAGTCGGAGAATGACCAGTTGTGTGGTTAACTAATAATTCAACAGTGACGTGAATCTATTACACCAGGTCTGGGACAACTCTCTCTCTCTCTCTAAGAGGCGTACGAGTACAAACGTGCGGGATTGGGAAAATTAATCACAAAATGTGTCCAGTAAAATGATTTTCAATTAGAATCGATATAATGGTTGCTTATAACGTGACCTCTTGTTCATTGGAAGGAACTCAACGGTTGCATGTCTTCATGCAAATTTACAGGATAGAAGGTGTGAGCTGGAAGAAAAGGATCATACATTTGCATTCCTACATCATTTACAAACACTTCCTAATAAACTTGAACGAAAACCTTTTCCTGCTTCGCAAATCCTATTTCGAATAACACTTATTAAACCTACGTTAGGTTACAATCTATCTCTAAACTGCTTATAATAAGGTGGAAATCATTCGATTATTGTCCGAAGGTATCATCTTTAATGCATCAAAAGGGACTGATTTGCCTAAAATGCCACTGGTAGTTTCATTCATCTTCTCGTGGCTGTAAGCCGAAACGCTAAAGTGGCTTGACAAATACATTCAATTAAATTAAGTGTAGAGTAATATCCACGGAACTTAGCATGAAAGAATTGGCTTCGGAACAGTCGGATATGGTAATATGAAATGTCATCCTCATTAGGCAGTGATTATTCCTCTTCAGGCAAATGAAGATTCTGCGTTTTATACTCCTGTGCTCCATATGTTACTTGAATAATTTTCCACTTCGCGTGCTCAACTAGGAGCTAATGATTGAAATCTGGATGATTTTTTGAGCATTTCGAGAGGTAATATTTATATTTAGCGTAAAAAAGCACAGTTTGGTGTTTTGCAATGTCAGAAATTAAGAAACGGCAGTTAATCGGTGAATATCTAGTTGCTAGAATGACTAAGCACATTGGTCAATTGATGGATGTCAAAGTGGCAAAAGTTCACTGGGTCATGTCTTAAAGTTCCAGGTTTCAAATATCAACATTTTGCCCCAGTGATCTCGAGTGGGCCCAACTTCCCTCTTTCAGACTTAGTGACCAGCAGATTGCTTCGAGAAGTTGAGTGTTTCTCGTTTCTTAATATATATAGAAAAGATAAGAAAAAAATCGTTATGGTATGGTAAGTTAATAAATCCTTTTAGTTGGCCAATTGACTCTGAATATCATCCAGAAATCCATGAATCATATGATAAATAGAATAGGAATAGTTAGTAACTATAATATGCACATATATGGCCATTGATGAAGCAGTAATTTGACAAGCCGAGACATTGCGACAGCAGTGGGGGGGGGGAGNGACTTTTGACATTTCTGCTCAATCACATTGATTTCCGTCTGACTCCGCCACTCCCCCCCCTCCCCCACATCTTGCTTCTTTTCATTCCTTGCAGAATTCACAATTATAATTTAATAAAAATGAATTTTGAGAACACTAACCCATTTTTTACATTTTATTAAAATCCTATTGGTTTTCACCTTATTTGCGTTAATCTAAACATTTAGCATTTTAGTCAGAATTTATAATTTGTTCCTCTGAACGTAAATATGCCTTGAGGCAGCTTTAATGCTCTGGGAATTTGAACGGTGTGATTCATCTCATATCTTTCAGGGTGCGATTAAAATTTTCGCTCAATTAACCCATCGACAACTCTGCACACGCAATGAGTTGGTTGCATGTCAACTTCGTGAGAAATCTAACTAGGTGTTCAACAGGAAAAAGTTGAATTTTGAATGAAAAATTTTGAAGTTATTACATGCAGAGAATCAGCGTCAAGAACCAAGAACAAATGGAATCATGGCATCCAAATCTTCCCCATGAAGGTGGTAATGAGATTAACCAAATTTGAACAAAATGAAAATTGAACTATTCAATTTCGAACCAGCATAAAAGGAAAATTTGAGAAGCATTGATCTTCCTGATGAGAAAATAAGCTTTTCATGGCCCTCCCCATTCAACTATGCGTGACTAAAGTGATTTGCCTCCAATACTGATCTTCAATCATAAAGTAGAATCAATTAAATGGGAGCTAATAGAGCGAATATTTATGCCTTGCAAAACCAGCAGCCATAAAGTGGGTACCTTCCAGTATCCTTTACTTAGTAGAACTCTAGATTATGCGTCATTCCTAAGGTCACACGTGGGCTTTCAAGCCACCATGGTCGATTTATTCCAAGATGGGATGTCTTGTGGTTAGCCCGAAGGGGGGGGGGTTGCGGAAAGGTAGAGTAAGCCTTTAACTTACTGTGTTCCGTCCACTCGTCTTGTTGAATTTCGAAAACATATCATTTTTTGAATGATTAAACTGTCCTAATTGCATCACTAATGGCCAAGTGATGTTTATAAAACCATTAATATTGAGCACAATAAAGACNGACTACTCCGTAGCGAACGTTGCCTGCAAGTAAAATACTACTACGTGTTTACATACCTTTAACGCTTCCTTGATTAACAAGACTTCAATTACGTATAACTATTGCAATCTAATAAGTCCAGTCTGCCAATTTGCGTCAGCAAAATTGACTTCTTAACGATTTTGGAATTAGTTTTCTCTCGTTGTAAATGTACCAACTCTCGTGAATGAGAGCAAATTGGTATCTGCTTCCGCTTGAATTCAACCTTCTTCCAGAAACAGAAACACGCCCGACTATGCGCTTTGGATTGCTTCCCGTCACTCATCGGAAACATCGCCGCCCATTTTCAATCCAATTCAACATATTACAATTCCTTCTCAATTAGGAATCTTCCTGCACCACCAACAGAAAAATATATCTCAAGAAATCGAAATATGAATTAAGTGATCAAAAATGTTATAGTTTTAATGAGTTTTATTACAATATCTTGGAACCCACTACCGTTATAAATTCACCCTGAGATATAACGACTTGTTTTGACTGATTTCTCTCTCCATATCTCATATTGTTTTCCATTTAAGTCGTCATAATTTGATTAGCTAAGATTTATAGTATTCAGAGAGGCCTATTGTGCCCTTCCCCAGTACCTAGCGTTGACGAATATAGCAACCGATTTAAGTAATACGACCAACAATTATTCAAACAATGAATTTGACAATTCGTTGCATAATTTTAAGACATGGGTAGCGTGGAAGGAGAGGCCTGCGAAACTTCATGCCACCTCACAAATTTAGTGTCCAAATTCTTAATTCCAATTTCCTTTCAAGCTGAAATTATAAAATTCCATGAACTTTATGAGTTGAATTGACCCTCACCGGCCACCTATTTATGTGGATGACCAACTGCAATTATTATTTTGACCTCAATTGGGGGGCGGAAAGCTCCTGGATATTTTATCTCTGCAAAGGTTACGTTGTTTGAATTGCTCTCTCAATCGCTCGAAGTCTTTGGAGAAAATGGTCTCCCCTTTCCCCTTTTTAGCATTTGTTGGCACTCCTTAAAGAGACACAAATATGTGTAATTTCATGCAATATGTTTCTTAATTTCACTTTGCCATAAGCCCTTCGAAGAAACAGCTAATTTGTTTTATTTTCGATTGTCCTGTCCATTGGTTACTAATTCTTTTGCCTCATTTCAGATCACACGTTTTGGGTTCATTTCTTCAGCCTTAGAGTTTTTTTTTTCGTAATTTTGTAAAAGCCAAGACTGTACCATTATTCATCAAAACCTTACAATCAAAAAATGCCCATAAAACAGTCTTTTTCGGTGCAACTTTAGAACTTTATTTTGATATAATTTTGTATTCCAGGGGGGAACTCGCTTTGTTTATCTAATTTACATGTTTATGCCCGACTTTCGATTATCTTTGACGGTTTTCTTCCAACTATGAACCTGACTCAAGTAATCAGAAAATGGATATTTGACTGGTCAATGGATAAATTTTTATTGATTAAAGCCAATTTAATTGGAGATTTAATTCTGAAAACTGAACTCCAGAACATTTGAACACTGAAAGTCAGCACCTGTTACTTTCTGTGTTCAAATGAAGAAGAACATGAATGTTTCGATTTTACCTTATTCTTCCTCTGGAGCATCACCATTCACTTCATTGAACCATTTCTCATGTTCGTTCGTTTTCCCTTGGTTAAAATTAACATTTGTCGTCTTTTTCGCTGTTTTATTTATTGCCTTTTCTCAAGTTCTACTATTCATACAAAGTGCTATTGGCAATAAAATAATTTTAGATGCCAATTCAATGACTTTTATTACTGCGAAAATAATTTCATCTTATCTCGTCCTTACATTTTCGCGTTTAATCACTTTTGAATTAATTACATCGTCAAACGGCTACTGTGCCAACCAGGTGTTATTAACTATGAAAATGTAACACAGCTTTTTCTTGAACTGCAACGTTTTAGATTATCCTTCCATTTCAAACAACTTTATTTATGCACCTGATGTCAATTGTATCCATCCAGCCTCTATTTAAGTTAATAGAAAACAGAAGTGACTCCAGTGGAACTAGCATTTATATCAGGTTTTAAGTTTGC
The DNA here is from genome assembly GCA_900617975.1 of Rodentolepis nana. Classification (NCBI taxonomy): domain Eukaryota; kingdom Metazoa; phylum Platyhelminthes; class Cestoda; order Cyclophyllidea; family Hymenolepididae; genus Rodentolepis; species Rodentolepis nana. The sequence continues at coordinate 2,620 of UZAE01013198.1, read as the reverse complement.
TATAGGCAAAGGTATTTGAATATTTGATGCGTTTCATTCAGCTGTTTAATTTGCAAAAGTCGATGCTATTTTTTGTCCACAGGGTAACGTTTCACGCTGTCGATCAGAACAGGAAGGTAGTAATGTGTCGTTTAATTGTACAAACACAACTTCTTAATGCCTCACCTTAGTAAGTTCTGAAACGGTCGGCATCTAAATAGTACTTGATGAAAATCGACAAAACTAAGCTTGAAGTGTCCCTATTGGAATATGTCTCAGGGTAATCAGTTCCCATAGGTTGGCTTTGAGTCTGCTCAAAATCTTTGTCAATGTGTGCTCGCACAGCGTTCCTAACACTTTGACAATTGATATAATCTCCAAATGTCATAAAAATGAAGACTTTGATTAGCCAATAAGGTGACTTGAAGTGACTGCTTCCTGTATTACTTCATCGGGACAATGTCATCAATTGTCTAACCAAATCTTATTCATTTATTTATTTGTATCAAATGGCAGGTATTTTGATAGTTATCACGAGCCCTTAAAATGACTTCGGGCTTCACAGAGGGGAAGGAACATCAAAGTGAGAAAAATTCGAGAGGGGAACAGAAAAGTGATTCAAGGATGTAAAAGAGGTAGGCAGACACAAAGGTATAGAAAGAGTAAGGTGAGTACTGTGAAGTGATGGGATATTACATCCAGTCGGGCCATGGTAGTTTGAAATCAGAAGTCAATTGCCGGTTAATAGACTTTTTGCCGTATGAGTATATGTTGCCCGGGGTGCACTACGTGGAGGTAAATCTATCGCACACCCTGCCTAATCAAATCTAAAAATCAGGGAGATCATAACGAAAAATAATGACTTCCTGACACAACTGTAATAAAAAATTTAATTAATTTGCAAATTTTGTTATTTTCTATTAAAATAGCCTACCAGTTAAACATATGGCCAATTATTTGGATTCGAATTTCCATTTTAGGGTATTGCAGTGATGGAAAATATGATATTTTCTTAAATGAGAACTATTCTCAGAATTAGGAATGGCGTGTTTTAACCAATCAAAATATTCCTTAATTTCCTTCCTTTAACGTGAAGTACCGTCTCGAGGGATGCTTTGGAGACATATATCTGGTGGAACTTTTAATCTGTCTGGCCCGAAGTTCATTCACTCATCACTGCCAGAAAATTCCCATTTAAAATGTCCCATCTTGGTATATTTAATTAAACAAATACTTGCAGTTGCAATGGGGAGTCTTGTCGACAAGCATTATTTGTAATTACTCAAGTTTCCAAATTGTGCCGTTGGCCATTTTGAGACTTTATTTTCTAACATCTCCCAATCATTTTTAGCGTTTTATGCGAAAAATTATTCATTTGTTGCCACTATCAAAATTGCACCTGGTTCACTTACTTTCATTTGCAATATGAAAAGGGGGGGGGGGGGTGTGAGAGAATTCGAAAATTCTCTTTAAAATAATTTTTTAACGAAAAATAAAGGAAATTTAATTCTAATTAATAAAATGCATACAAGTAGAAGATTAAACTTATCCTACTTAGAGAATTTTGAATTCGAGTAGTGCTTAGCCATAGCCACAAATCAACTTCATTTATACACGAGTGGTAGTTCCGGTAGGGGGTTAGCATAACTGCCTCATCAATGGGCGAATGTGTGGAGTGCACGGCCCTGTCATGGCTGAACTACGGAGTCTCATGCTCAAGTCAGACAGACTCGAAGGTGCGGACGTGCTACTAGTCGCGTGGGGAGTAAGTGCGGTCGTGAGTGCAGTGATCTCTCCTCCAACCACCAATCAATGGTCTAAGTATTGTTTAACAAATCATTCATTGCATTTTAATTACTAAGGTCTGTGATAGACACACAGCCAAAATAGGCGTGTTCCATACAATACGTCTGTTTCATCTATGCTTTTTTGAGGAGATTTTGCCATAGAGATTTTGCATGTGGCAACCCACTACAACTGATTTAGATGTCACTTTCAACGAATGAATTGTATTATCTTTTTTATTTGAAATATTCATATGCTTGGGCAGCAGATAAATGGAATATCTCGATGGCAGTAATGTGATGCAGCATCACAGATTGACTTTCGATTACTTCTAGCTATAATGTTTACCATATTTGCATATTTTTATGCACCTTGAGTGAGCATGGCAAACTAAAATTTTCTGAGTCGATATCATGTAAGATAATAAAAATAAATGAAGTGAGACAGAAAGACCAACCACCCTCTATATTTGAGCTATTCTTCAGTAAGTGATAAACGCTATGGAAGAGAACTTGCTCAAACGCAATTGACAGATCGAGAATGTGGGCTGCTAAAAATAGATAAATTGAGGTTCAATGCTTTGAATTCGCCCTCTACATCAGTGAACGTGAGTAAATAAGTGGTACTAGTGTATCTCTTGTCAATGAAAAAACTTAAAAAAACGCTTCAGTCATTGTATTGGAATTGAAATCCTTTAATGGGCAGTTAGTGTGTGATAAGTGTATAAAGAAGTCTACAAATATGCAAGTTTATACTATAGATTAAGAGGAGTGTACGATAGACCTACCTCAACGTGGTGCACCATGGGCAACGTAAACTCATACGGCAAAAAAGTGTATAAACCGGCAGTTGACTT
>UZAE01013197.1:0-25429 GCA_900617975.1 Rodentolepis nana | reverse complement strand
GGGGTGGGGGGGGGGAAGCCACGCTTTATATTACAATCACAGCAGGCTGAGCCAAACGCCATGCGAGCCTACTCATGCAAATGGTGAGCAAAATTGACTCACGTCGGTTTCACTGCGGCCACTTTCGGTGGTAGACATCATCACCATCTCCTCCTGTTTCAAAGATGAGTCACTTCGTGACTGACAGTCCCAAGCTACCGGGGGGAGTACTAGAACTTCACTTTGATTTGGATGAGGAACTTGTTGTTGTACTTGCTGCTGATGCTGCTGTTTTATTGCGGCTATGTTTCTGAAGGTATTCCTATCCATTGTGTGCCTCTGAGAAAAGAGAATAGATCTATCTTTTGGCTGTCCACTTAACACGTGTACATTTTGAGCGTAGTAAGCGAGTTGAGAATCTGGGTGAACGTAACTCTCGCTATCTTGAACCACATTCGGCTTCAATATCACCGATGTCATAGGTGAGAGTGTAGAGTAACCAGCCATAGGGTCATTGTCATTTTTACCTGATCTTAAAGTTTCTGCTCTAGCCTTATAGTAAATGTTGCCCGTACTATCTGCAGATGAAATAACAGCTGGGAAGTGGTTCTTTAGTTGTTCACTCTCACTCAGCAGTTGAGTTGGCGAAGAAACGCTAATTATAGACCCGTCACTGGTGCAGAGCCACCGTTCTTGCTGTTTTGCCACTGGAACTCTAATTTCCTTCATGCAGGTACTTCCACTTCTATTAACTTGGTTAGCAAATAAGAGGGATCCACGGTTTCCATTCACTTGAGCCATTCGAGTTTGTTTCTTCCAATAGCGGAAATACACGACCAACCCCATGGTGGCAATAAGAAGGAGAAAGACGAGACCCAGAGCCAGAAGAACAATCAAGTCCCCAGCTACCCTAGGCTTCTGATTAGGGCGAATATCAGAGGGGAGTTTTTGATTTCCAACTTGATTATTGGGAACTTGGATACTAGCCCTCTTGGGTGGAGGTCGATCAACATTTGCAGGGGGCTTGGTATTTATCTTCGGCAATGGTACGTTATTACCATCTTGTATCGGTGTTCGAGGAGAAGAATCGTCAACCAAAACAAAGAATGTAATTGAACTAGATCTTGGTGGAACCCCGGCGTCAGTTACTTGCACTTTAAAGATATGGATACCCTTATCTTCTGCTCTCATGTCTCGAGAAAGGAATACAATTCCAGTTGTCGGTTCAATGTCAAGAAAGTCCGAACTTAAGGTGAACTCCGCGTCTTTCTTTGTTTCGTTCTCCTTACTATAATTGATCAATTGAACGTCTGACATACCTTTCATGAGTTCAAAGATATGTGGATTTTCAGAAGGGTCTTTATCGTTTGCATTGATAGTGAGCAGCTCAAAATTCTTTTTCTCTCTCCAGGAAAGATAGAATGTCTTGTTTTGTTTTTGAGGAAAGATGATTACAGGATCGTTGTCGTTCTCATTCTCGACTATGATTTCAACAGTTGCTGTAGCAGATCCAAATTTTGATTTTCCTTGACCAGTGCCACCATCAGTAGCTATAAGAGTGAACTTGAAAGCACTTTCTACTTCCCTATCTAAAGGTCTAGTCGTATTGAGAATGAACCGATAAATGGAATAGGATCCATGTTCCCCATCGTCTTGATAAGGGCATGACCAGATAGTAAACGGGAGAGGTCCATATGTGTGCATTCCAAAGGTAAGCTTGATCTCCCCCTCATCTTTATCAGTTACGAGAATGTCTCCAACTGCATAGCCAGCGTCTAAGTTTTCCATTACATGGAACTGGTATTCAGATCGTTGAAAAACAGGCCAATTATCGTTTTCATCTCGAATGTAGATCCTGATATCCTGAGTTGCTGATTTGGGTGGAACCCCGTTGTCAGACGCTTTGACTCGTAAGAGAACACTTGACAATGGTGGGTCATAAGCTTCTCTGTCTATTTCCACTTTGGTTGTGATGTCCCCAGTTTTCGCATTTATTTGAAAAAGTGTAAGAGGATTCACAGAGCCTATTGGTAACTCATCAGCAACAAAGCTGAATGTCAGACGGCCATTTTCTCCTTCGTCTAAATCAGAGGCGTTCAGACGAGTAATGAGACTTCCAACTGGCGCATTCTCATATACATATGGCCATTTATCTCCGTCTGAGGGCTTCAAACTGTACATGAAGTCGGTTGGACGCCTCAAGTTTATTGTAGGAGCATTGTCGTTCTTATCCCTAATTCTGATATTCACAAATGCACTGGAAGCACGGGGTGGTCGTCCCATATCTGTGCAGACTATCTTTACTTGACGATAAGCTCCACCGTTTTCGATATCTTCCCTGTCCAGGGCCTCTCGAGTTAGCAAGCGATACTGCACGCGTCCGTTTTCTTGACGAATCTCATCCAGTTGAAATGGTGAAGAGGAAGTATTCATGGACGTTTGAGATGGCCTTGGCCATAGAGAAGAAGATGGATTAAGCACTTGCTGTTGAGCACAGCTCACTTGACCGCTCATGCCAGCATCTCTATCAGTTGCTTGAATGCTGGCGATGAACTGTGGCGGAGGTGCATTTTCTTCTATTTCGGCATATTTAGTTGCCATTGGTGAAGCATTCGGCTCACTTGAAATGAAATCAATTTCTATTTCAGGCGCCTCATCATTCGTATCAGTGACTGTGATCACAACTTGAGCCGTTGCTATATGGATATTTGAAGATGAAGGTGAAACTTGGCCATGCACAATACCAACTCTCAAATTATCTTCCGGCATATCAGTAGCAATAACTCTGAATGAATACTCGGACTGAAGTTCATAATCCAGAGGCTTGCGAAGAAAGAGATACCCATTAAGTGGATTCAGAGTGAAATATTCCTGAACGTGCTTGCTTGTCGCTGGAGCAAAGTAGTAACCAACTTTCGAATTCGCCGGTCCATCTCTGTCATCAGCAACCAGTTTCAAGATTGGATCTTTTATCCACTTACTCTCGGGAACAGTTGCTGTATAGGTAATAATCCAATTGTTGATTTGAGCTTTAGGTGGTGCTACTGGGTAGGGTTTTCCTTGTGGTCTGAATACGGGTCCGTTGTCGTTAATATCCTCTACATAGATATAAACCTGGAGAATATCTTTTCGATTAACCACTGGGGCATATTCATTTGCTTCCGAACCATCCAGAGCTCGAATCTTAAAGGAGAACTTCATTTTGGTTTCGTGATCTAGAGGTTTCTGCAATTTGAGGTAGAGACCAGTGATTTTGTGTACGGAGGAGGAAATCATTGATGGGGAGACTTTTGAGAAGATATAGTTGTCTGTTTCGCCTCCAGAAGTTTCGGTAACTAAAGACCATTCACTTGGCATTTCAGGTTCAGCAACGTAGGCGTTCACAGAAAATTGTCTGGTGTCCGGGTCACTAGCCAACGGGAGGGGAAATCGAGCACCAACTTCAGTGGATTCGGGCACAGAAAGATTTACAAACCCTGGATCAGGAAATTCAGGCGCATGATCATTTCGATCATCAATTAGGACCTTGATATCAATGAAATGGGGCACACCAGATGTGGTTTTGGTTTGTGCAGTTACTTGAAAGGAGAGGGTACATTCTACCACATCTGGTTCAGTGCAGAGTGCTTCTCGGTCAATAGTTTGAGAGGTATAGAGCTCACCAGTATCCGGATCAATCCGAAAGAGGCGGCTGGGTAATTTGTAAGGTCGAAAGATTTGGAATCTCCAGGGTGATTGATCTGAACCTAAGACACCGGATGTTGGGAATGTTATGAGAGAGGCACCAGGAGGTGCTTGCACCTTTCCAACCAGATGGTCTGTTGGTGTGTCATCAACCAGACGGAATTCGTTTGGAAGGCTGCCAAATGCTTGGAAGTCTGTGGCCAAGATGGGTGAGTGGGAAATATGAAGCACTGCGAGTAAAATCAACAGCGATTGCTGCTGATCCATTGCAATGTGGTTGAAAAAGCTAAATAGCAAAACACGCGAAAACAATTCATCAGTTGGTAAACACTCACTTATTTAAAATATTATATTAAGTCCAAAACTACTCCAATTCCTTGCTTTACTAATTCATGGCTGGCATCATCATCATCGTATCTGTCTCATCCTCTTGCCTCGTGACCCTTAACTGGGTCAGAAATTAATAGGTCGCTTCATAAGAGCAGTAATGGTACATAATAATTAAATCGCGTGGCGCATGATGCCATGGAATTGATAATCATCGTGGTTTTTTGGCCTGGATTTTACCTTAGAAATGTGCCTTTATGGGAGTTCGGTTAAGCACCTTGGTGGAGGGACATATCCTTTGAGCAAGGAATTCTTCACCTTCGTTGAATATTATTACATAAACGCATTGCCTAACAATGCATAATATTTCATCTGCCTTTACTCATAAGCCAAAATCAGCTCACTCAATCAATTAAGCAGGTCTATATCACAAATTGCACTGATTTGTATCTAAATTTTGCAACCATTCAACATTGAAAACGCTAGTTATATTTATTGGGAGGAATAATGCAAATCCGAGTACCTTAAATAAGATCCCAAAAGAGATATTAAAAAATAATGATGAAAGACATAAGAGTGATAAATAATGAAGTAAATTGTATAAAATATGAAAAGTCTTTTTAGTTAATATTATTTCTAAATTGGTGTATATTTAATTATCTTTCTATTAGCGTATTATGGGCCTAACTTGAGGAAACTTATTACTAATTATTAATCATATAATGCGTGTAAATTACATTTTAATTGACTTAGCCCCATTAGGTCATTTAGCCTCAATAGGCAGGAAATGAATGAGGAGAAACGCACTGTTGGCATGCGAATAAAACTCGTGACAATGTGAAAAAATGTTGCTAATCGGGTTTATTCAGTGGCTTTGCTGAGATGCTAAGAAGTCAATCAGCACTTCTCGTCACTGACTAAAGCAGTCGTCTCCTAAATTGCCGAATTCAAAGACAACGTTTTGAGTATATTGTTATCATTGGAACATTTATATCGAGGTTGCATCCTCGTGAATTCAAATCAGAGAGAAAAATGAAAAAAATAGCTCCTCGTGATTCAATGAATGCGCGGTGATTAATGTGCTCCTCTGTGAATGCAGATGTCACAGGTTCGACAATGAAGTTTTCAACGACGCTGGATTAGTCTAGCAAAATTCCAGTTGTTCAACAGATCGTTCCCATGGCCGAAATCATCTAACTACCATGTTATTTGGAGAAGAGATATACCAAGTGGTTATTTAAGCAAATTTGTGTTATTTTCGAAACTCCTGAACAACTGATTAGCTAAATAAGTTTTTTTCAACATGGGTAAAACTGGTAGTCGGGCAAAAAATCGTCAGTGGAATTTTTGGATGAAAACGGTCGAGTGGGAAATTCAGGATACATCCTTAAATTATTTGCCTTTTAAGGAAGGTCTTGCTACAGCTCGAACTTAAAAACCAAAAGCAGCCTTGTCGGCGAATCTGGTATTCAGATAAAGTGAATGCAATTTTGTCAACGAATCACCATCTTCTTTTTTCATCATTGCGTTTTCTTCTTTCCTCCTAGATGAGCCATTCTGGATAATTTTCAAGCGCAAAATTAATGTTTCTGGCGAACGTGACTGTGACGAAGGGGTTTCGACTTTCCCAGCTGTATGTGAACTTCAGTCGATCGCAACGCCACCTTAATTAGCTAATAGCAGAAGCATAATTCAATTTGCTCACGGATTCCTTCTACTTCTCGTGGGATAGATTCGTTTTGACCATTGAAAATGTTAAAACTACCCTTCTCTTTAAGAGAAAACACAGTAATACGATGCATCAACGACTTTGCAGGCTTGTGGTAAACGAGATGAAGATACTATCTCCACTACCTCTCGATGGGTAATCAGCGTTTGAAAAGGGACTGCGACTGGAACGTAAACCCCTCTCTTTACCCCCCCACCTAGCTCACGTACCTATGCATGCTATCTCCCCCCAAATATCTCCCAACTCAACGGGGTTATTGTACTCACCAGTAGGCATGGATTGAAGATTAATTTATCACAATTATGGACAACGGGACATCTTTGGCGATTCCAGCGTAAGATAGTGCCCTCTAATCTCAATCATCTAACAGTACCATCTGACGCGAATGAGTAAACCACACATACACACACACACACACTCTCCCTCTCCCTTTTATAATCAGATAAAATACTCCAAGATGGCACATATATATATATTTTTCCACAGGATCAGATAACAAATAAAGCGAGATTAAGTTACTACCAGTTATGGCTATAAATTAAACATGATTCACTGGGAGAACGCACTCGGTTTCATCAAGCCATTACGTGGAACCATCACGTTTTGTGCATAAAATAACTTATTTATTAGCGTATTTATTACGACATTTGTAATAACCGCCTTTGTAATTAAGTCCACAGTCAAAGCTTCATAAAGATTGCAGTTGGTTAAGACTAATATCATTTTTAATAAATCTAAAATTCCTTTGACACTCTGACTAGGAGTTTACATCTATGTGCTCACTTAATAATAAAAATAATAACAATGATTTTAAGTAATACGGGCAAGTGATGAAAAAAAATGTGGTTGAAAGAAACTCCATATTTCTCACTTAAAAGCAAAGCAATCATCATAGTACCTTTTCCTTGTTTCTTAGAGGTTTTCTAGGCATTAATGTCACATTTCATGAAAATGAATATTAATAAAAAACGAGAAAAATGGAACACAAGCTGAACCACCACAGCCCCCCCCCCATCTCTCCCCTCTTGAAGGGCAGAGCATTCCATTCAATAGGATATAAAATCGATCTCTCCAGATTAGGGTTAGAATTTAGAGATGTCGTAGTTGTGCCTCATCGAAAAATCGATTGAATTAGTAACTAAATAAAGCCACATTTACGATTTGGAGACATCGATTTCACCCCCCCCCCCTTTCTCTCTCTATGAACATATTTTCAATCAGCTGTTCAATTGTTAAAAACTTCACCGGAGTCACATTGAAAATGTCCTCTCTCTCTTTTTTTTGTTACTCCACTCTCATATGTACCTCCCTTAATTAATTCCTTTGACCTGAAAATTTATCGTCGTCGTCGTCTCAGCAGGTTGGATAGCGTCTCCCTCGCATGGGAGAAAATACCTGCATCTATAAAGCACACACACCTGGCCGGGGTGGGAAATAATAATATGAGCAAATATTTGTCCAGGTGTAAAGGACAAACCTCTCTCGCATACTGGAGGAAACGAAGACTAGAAATTGATATATATATTGAAATAATTATTTGAATAGTTTTTCAGCGTGAAACAATATGAAGGCAATTTCACACTAAATTCCGTAGTTTCGAGCAGTGGACTTTAAGGTAATGCATAACAATCTTCGGATAGATTAATCAAATTCATTTTGCAAAATTCACTTATTACTCAAAAGAAAAAATGACTGAGCTGCTATTTTTCGGTTGAATTGCTAAGCAGGTTTCTGTTCCATTAATTAAATATTTTTTTAACTTAAAAGCATTCCCTTTTTTTAGCGTTTATGACCCCAAAATGCTACTCTATTCATTTCTTCTATTTGCTGCCTAGCAATTCTCCTTTGTCAAGATGATTTCGAGAACTTTAAAACTAATATGCACAAAAATTATTGATAAAAATATTTCTTTAAAAAGTAAAATGATCACAAAAATTATATTTATTTAATTGTATAGTCAATACTAGGGCTTTGGGAAAAAGAACTTACGGAAAAGAAAACAAAATGTTCATTTATGACTATGCATTTTCAGAAGAGAAAATTTTATCAAAATTCGTATTTGACTTTATTGGCTTCTAGTTATAACGTCTTTTTTGGAAATATTGCTGTTTAACTAAAAACTCTTGCATATATTCTAATTTTTATGAATAAACGAACACTTGAAATCGTATTTTGTTGCCCTATTAGGCAGTGTGTATGTGTATTTCACTAATCGCCTTGCATCTGCTAGTCGGGATTCCACCTTCTAATTATCTCTCCCAACCCTGTACCGATAATCGCCCGGGGGTGTGAATATGTCTTCTCAAAACTTAGCCTTTACCACTTCACTTTCTATCCCATTTTCTTTCTCCCTCCCCCACCCCGTCTCACCTACCCCTCTCTCCCAGTAAAAGTAATCCGTTTTAGGTAATCCAAACACAAAATTATATCAAATTATTCCCACTTTTCAAAAAATGAATTGAGCTCTACGCGACTGAATGTTTATCTTGTATTTTGCTACTGAAAAGTTAGAAGAGACAGTCAGAGAGCAAAGAAAATGTTACCCCTTCTCCACTCCCAATGCCATAACCCTTTTCCTTACCAATTCATGTCTTGCATCTATCTCAATACCGTCTCCCCTGTAATTATGTCTTTATCCTTACAACCCCCTTCCCTCCCTCCCTCCCTCCATTCCTTTTGCTCCCCCCTTTCTCCAACTTAAGAAGGCCCACATGCGAATACAGTATTTTGGAAAATTAAGCGGATGAAATGTGTACTAAAACCCACTTAGATATTCCTAAATGTGGCCAATTCAGGCTCTTTTGTGGGTCCGGTTTAATTGCAAATTCGCCTTGTGAATTGGCTTTAATGACATTCAACCTCACCGAATTCGACTAGAAATGGCCTAAGCTAAAACACGGCATTTAGACTACACTTCTTAAGGCCGAATATAAAAAAGCATTAAGATGGAAGAGGCTGTAAAAAATAGACGTGGCGAAAGACTGTCGTTGACATTTACCTTTTTACTAGGAATTACTTTTTTTCCAACAAAAGAGCGTGAAGGAAAAAGCGAAATTTAAATTAATCTTCCTCTTCGTCTACTATGATACAATTACTCCTCACAAGGCTTACTACTCGTTGGAGAAATAATTTGTAAAAACGGCATTGATGTGATAATTTCATTAAAGTATTAATTCCACCCCTATAGTTTACTACTCCCTCGTCTACAATACCTCCGAATAAAAGTAACCTCAAATTATGTCCAACTCTGTTATTCTAACGCATTATTATTGGCGCCGACAATTTTTCATTGATATTAAAATAAAAGAGAAAAAAACTACAAGTATGGTGGAAGCAAATTTAGTGTTATTTTAGTAGTAGAAGCCGTGTGTATTAAAGTGAACAGGAAAAAACTAACGTTAGCCGTATAAATTGCTGGGAAGTTTTTATGGGGATACATCAGAGGAAAGGGGGAAGCACATTAACTTATCTGATGGGACTTTATGAGGTGAGATAACTAATCCTTTCTAGGCAAGTCAAATACTTATTCAAGGAGTAAATTGTCTGGTTTTCATCCACGTTGCCGTGTTCCCAATTCCTAGCCATCCTCTCACACATCATCTCTCTCTCTCTCTCTCCCTCTTCCAAACGCGCGAGAACTCTCCAAACAAAATCAAGTCTTGATTAGAAGAGATGAATAGCTTGAAATGGAATTACATATGGGGTAAATTTCTATCTTTGGATTTGTATACTATTATTTTATGGGAAAAAGCAGTAAGGTAAGTCTAGACAGTACACCAACTAACCGGACTATTTTATCTCCTCTGTCGCATCTAAGTGCAATTTCAAAGTGATTTATAGTTTGCTTTAATTATTGTTCAATATGTTGGTGGAGTTCAGGCTAATTTAAAAGAATCGATGGAAGTTTAAACGTGGTCGAAACCAAATTGGGAAAATAACCCCCCCCCCCACCCCCCTTCCTGTTACACTCAATCCAACTCGAAAGGGGCATATTCATACGGTCGATAGCTAACTGTTTCCTTTACCAATAAAGGTAATATACAATTCACTGATCAAAAGAATACATATTTAAAGGGGGAAAGTAGTAAAATTACGATAATAAATTATCTTTCGTTATTAGAATTAGCTAACTTTATCAAATTTTTTTAAACTACTCTTAGTTGATATGGCTCACTCTAATATTTCTTACTGTTCGCTCAAAATTCTGGGATTGGCTGTTTAGATTTCAGCCAGAGTTCATGGCCTCACTATTCAGGTTTTATGTACTTTTTGCCCATCTTATCTCAGAGGCCAAAAAAGCCAATTGCCACAAACCGACCTTTAATGGCAATTAACAGGCCTAGCTAAATTTCACTCAAGAAGAGTGCGCAAGGATGCTTAGTTTGTTAATGACTTTTCATTCACTAGTATGCCTCTATATTTATTATTAAAATGAAATATGTCATATGGCTTGCTCTCCATACGCCATTAATGGCCTTTGAGGGTTATTATTCTGCCAAATTTAAACCGTTTTATAACCCTTTGCCGGAAGTAGTGTCTGCGTCTAATACACCATCATACTCGAACAATTTTGCCCCCCAAAAAATGAGAATTTATATCATTTCCTCAATTTGTTCTTCCTGCCTACATTTCTCGATGGACACTGTATCAAAATTTGATTTATAATTAAAATATCTGCCTCCCATTTTACATAACTACGCAACGTCTCTCCCTCTTTCTGTCAATTTTGCAATAAGAGGGGGGGGGGGAGTGAATTCATAAACTCTTTTCCTGAAATCGAGAGAGAGAGAGAGAGAGAGAGAGAGAAAGGAGAGGAATGTCAGATAGAAAATCGCTCTCTTAGTTCGCGTGACCGCTCATGCTGTTTCCGCGTGTTTGTGTTTGTGTGTATTCATTGTGCTGCCGACAAGAGCTCTAAAACACACATATAAACACACCACACGTTGTGAGAGGTTGAGTTGAAACGCCTCACCGTGATGGAGGTGGGGATGATTTAATGGCCTTCTATCGTGTCTATCACTGCTGGCGCCTCTCCCATTTACAAGCTTGAGTGGAAGATTATCGGGTTGATATATATCCAAGATCGATTAACCACACATGTTGTATTGCATGACCAAGGTAACAAAGGGAAACACTTTTTTCTGCTATTGTTTTGTTTTCCTTGGATTGAAATAATATACTTAACTAAATCAAAATGCATCAAAAGAGTGACAGTGAATAAATAATCGGCTTTAAATTCTAATATTTTCTTTGAGGATCCACACATCAAGACTCTAATTCCTACTGTGTCTCCTCTGAGTTTTCTGTAATACTACAATCGTGGGTACTAGTGATTCAACGTAAATTATTAAGCGTTTCAATTACATTAAAAATTTTGGAAAGTTGGACTTTAGTCCCCAATCAAAACCCCACATGATTTAAACACTGGAGGTGATAATGACTAACACCGGGACTTCTCATTGGGTCATTAGACGATGTTAAATGTTAGCTCCAATGGATGTTTCCAAAATGTCCAGCAATAAAGACATACTTCCACTCAACAACTTTACGTCAAGTCGTCACGCAAATTTTTTTATTAACACTTATCGTAATTGCCAACTTTGACACCTCATATTCCTCCAATAAGAAAATCTTCAGAGAAAAAAAAATACGGCACACACCGTCAGTTGCCAAGCTACATTGGAAGTCTACCAGTCTCATCACCAGAAAGACGTCATCACGTTTTAGGTGTTGGAGAAGAGGGTCGGATAATCTCTGGGAGTGCGTTTGAAGAGGCTAAGTTATTGCTAATGGTTAGTCTAACAAAACATTATTTTACTTTAAATTTGGAGATCAAACTTACTTTCACTAAATTCATGACATTTAACCAAATTCGTAGGTTGTGCATAAATCGACTTTTCTTCAGTGGTGAGAAAATAAGGGGAAATCTAGCAACAAAGCAAGTATTTTGCATGCATCTCGATACCAATGGTGAGCAGAGGTCTATAACTTGCAACGTTTGGTTTTCAAAAGCGGCACATTGTGAGAACTATTTGCCCTCGTCTGACTTAATAAATAATTTAGTATCAACTTAATTGCAGGAGTTCTCCCTATGAAATTGTGTTCTAGAGCTTATTTAAACTTCAAATGTCGCTATTTTAATAGCCCACTTAGTGGCTTCCGAGAAGACAATACAATTTAAGCCACATCATTTAAACAATACTCGGAAGGAAGTTTGAAATATTTGAAATATATTCAAATACATATTGGTAAATAGAAAATGAAAAGTTTTGTATTTTGTAAGTTCATATTTCGGCAATATTACAAAGAAAAGTCCTGAATTTCTTTGACCACTACAGTATTCCACCCCTCCCCACACCGCACCCCAAAATTCAGACTTTAAAGCAATATAGCCGCTAATTCGACCGTTACAAATAAACAGGATCATTTAAACAAACCAAGTTGCGTACATACAAATATTCCCAGTGAACATGTTGGACCCACCTAGTTACGAAGACTTGTAAGAACCATAGTCTACACTTTCACTTGATTTATCTCGATTGTAAGCGCGGAATTTATTAAGTCTCAAATTCCGGCATAAAATTACAAATTCCATTCACGAAGGCTTCCACTCCCTATTTCCTTCTTGAACAGAGAAAATAATAATTTAAATAATAAATGGTTTAATTTGGTGCAATTTATGAAATTTTAAATCAAAACACCCCAAATAATTTGAAAAAGTTGTACCCGAAGTGAAAATTTTAATTTTCTTTCGTTTGGAAAATTGGCATTTAAAGCGTTCCTTTTTGCTAATAGCGTTAACTGGTGTCCTATAAGAACTAAATATTTTTGTTCAAAATATTTGCTTTGAATTATGTTCTTCCCAGCTAACAAATTATAAATTGGGGAAATTTTAATGATTCCATGTCATCTGAAACTCAAATCTAAGAGTACTGACAATAGGTACATCAATGTTTTCGATGATTAATGTTTCCCTAACATGATGAACCACGTTGGAGAGAGAAAATTTCAAAAAGGCTTATAAAACACGTTTTAGGTAGAGGATAATGGACTTACATTTTGAGTAGAACAAGGGTCAGAATTGGAGAGAATAATTCCAGTGGATTGTGCTAATGTCTAGCATTGATTGAGTTCATGCATTTAGTAACGTCGGGATGCTCCGAACAGCTGTCTGTTTAGTTGACCTGACAAATGGGTGTGCAAGTCGTAGTTGATGTTATTTAGAGAGTTCTATGTAATATACTGTTGAAGAAGTGGGATTTCCAATGCCCTCCACCATCCACGCTCACTCACCATCAACCAGCCAATCAGTACCACGTGCTCGTGCGCACTTGCGTGCATTCACTGCATAGCTGTCATCATAGGCTCGTGTAAGTGAATTTTTTTGACATTGGCGGTTATGAATTTAAGGTCATACAATTAATCTGATTTTTAGATTTTACGTCAGATTAGCTCCCCTAAAATCGCTCGATTAAACTCATTTCAATTATTTCCGAAGAAAAAGCGTAAAGTGTTGGTCCTTAGAAGTGTGATATGAATATCTTCTAGAAAATGTCAATTTATACCACCTTGCTATTTCTAAGAAATAGCTTAAAGTTCAACTCCGAGGAGGGAGATATTTTTCTTTTAATTGTTCACTATCTGTGTAGTTGCTTAATGAGATTCTTTAGTTAACCTTAAAAAATTAAAAATCATGTACTGAGACTCCGACTAAACAGCTTCCATTAATATATTTTTTATTTTTTATTTGAAATGTCCGTTGAGAACAAATTTCATGGAGGTTGATTTATTTCAGTACTTGTCACTATGCAGGAACATTTTCAGAGCAGGCGAAAGTTAATATATGATTAAGTAATTAATTATCAATTAACTAATTGGGAAGATAAATGTTTGGTGAGAGAATTTATTGGTATATTGATGGCCTGTGGTTGATCCTTATGTCGTTCTACTAATATTATATTCAGGGGTCAATGAGGTCACGGTATTGCTTAAACAAGGTGTCACAGGTAAGCGGCAGCATGATACGGCACAGATTGCCCCCCTGGGAGGCCAATTCACATCCTAAAAGCGGCCTGATTATTTTTTTATGGAACATTTGACCGAATTATAATATTCCCTCATAAGTTCACTCAACTGTTATCGATTGACTTGCCTCCATATGTAGTCACAGAAAACTATGGTGCCTAGATAGTTCCAATTAACGGGTCTCGAAATCTATTTATAGCATAATGGATATTGTAGTTTTAATCAGGTCTATTAGATTGCATATTCGCCGTTGGAATTTGCCCTTTAATTAATAACCTAACTATATTTACCCTTAATGAGACAATCATTCACGAAAAATAGTTTATTTAACTCTTAAAACGCAGAGTTCATTCAAAATATCGATTGTCACTTGGGGGTGGGGGAGGGGGGGTGGGAGGGGTTGTGTCTGCTGTTGACAGAATTTTCAAAACTCACCTCCACCAATTGAACGGAGCGCTTCAAAACATCCCAAGATAAAACGATAGTCGTTAAGACAAAGTTACACCAATCCCAAATCCCAAATCGCACATCGTATAATTGTTTTAACCCAACATCGAAATCTATAAATTGCAAATTCAACTCCTTTAGAGGATGTCATTTCCTTGTCAAAACCCAAAATGTCCAACCCGATTAATTGTGAATGAGTGACGTGCCTTAAGGGGCATACATTTTGAGGCTTATTGTGACAAAGAACGCTAAGTAAAGGTGTTTGGTAGACTTAGTATTCCACCAAAAGCGGCAACCAATTAGTGATTAGTGGGAAATTATTTCCCTTTTAAAATAAAATCATATACCAGTGCCCATGCACTTATATGAATGATCATCGGTCGATCATCTTGCTTCGTCGCTATGATTCATTCATTTGTCTTTGAGCAATGAATAGTATCCTTTACTACTCGTTCTCAAAAATAAGCCAGCAAAATGTTTGGGGGGTTGTATGACGGACTCCAAATGTCATTGCCTTAACTCAACAGGATGGTAATAAGTCACCATTGAGTGTTAACAAATTTCTCTCGCTAAATGCAGAGGACTCACTATGGTTCCAAAAGGAACGTTTATCTTGAGTCCCATTAATCGATTCTTTTTCTTTTGCACTCCAAGGAACTTATTAATAAATCGATTTTGAGGATTAGAACTTTTCATCCAGTGACTAGATTAGAGGTGTGTGTATTTCACAATTTTCCTCTGATTCACTGTACATTATTGCAGGTTTCGAACATTCAAGCTATGCCTATCCCTATTTTCCTGTCATCTTGATAACTTTCAATTGAAAATTAAGTTTTGAGCTATTTATTCTATATTCATTAAAGCTAAGCATTAATTTTTTTCTGTACGTGGAACAGCTGAACTCAGAATTCTTTATTTAAAGTTATGTGGGATATGTTGCCATTTAGTCAATTTGAATAAATGGACATATACGATTTGGGCAAGAGATGAGATAATGGCTAATAGAAGACTCCCGGACGGAAACAAAATTACAGCTTTGGAAATTTTCAGTCTTGAAATAAAGATTTCTGGATGGGTCTAGTTGCTGTTTTTCCCCTTTTGTTTCTTAAAACTGCATTTTTAGGATTTTGGTAGCGTTAAATTGAAATTTTAGTACGAAAACAAGTGAAAGAGAGTATTTTATAGTTGTGCATTCATTTGTAGTTTCACAACCAATTCACATTTGCCTATGATTGCACCCAAAAGTGACCAAATTGAAAAAAATTCAGTGGTGGCGTCATATTTTACCTCGAGATTTAAGGGGACGTACGTTTTGGTAGAGACTAGAGAGATTTTCTCTCCTGATAGTCAAAGTAGGTGGATGTTGCAAGTCAAATTAATTTAGACATAGCAGATCTCATTGGAGTGAACTCAAGTAAAACAAACTGATTCCAGGATCTGATGGAGCCGATATATACTTTACTGAAATTATCTCTTACTTTCGATAATTTCCCTTCAAGCAGCAAGTAATTAAAGGTGAAACAGTGTCTCTGTAGTAGACGATCTTTGTCTGTTGGTTATCATCTATGGTAATAAAAGATCCTCTTCGACTAAGAAGAAAGTTCTCTGCTTGCTTCATTTTGTTCTGTGAAATCTGCAAATTCGACATCATCAGCAAAATAACTACAATTGCCTGCTGAATCACTTAATTGTCACTTTAGTGCCTCAGGTTATTTTATTTGGAGATCAGATGCTGATAACGCACAGTAGTTTATAGCCCTCATGAATTTCAATCTCCCTCCCCACCGAGTCAATCAAATTTTAAAGCAGTACGATTCCCAATTTTCATGTTATTTTTGCTTTATAATGTTCCATTACCCTTTAATTATAATACACTTACTCAGGTCCTGGTTATTTTTGCTTAGAAAATGAACTTACTCAAACCAACTTTAGTTATGTCAAAAATGATTGGCTACCCGCTTAGACACCACCTATAGCGATAATGAATTCAGTTGTGCCGTAAAAATCCGATAATCAATAATCCAGTACACGAAAGGTAAAACCTATGTGCTTTACATGAATGCACTGGAAAATATCCGATTAGGCTTCCCAAAATTTGTCCATTCTGAATGAATTACAATTTTGACAACTTCTATCAAGCTTTCCTTTGTGGTTTTATCTATGCCCTGTTTAGAAATAGCACCACGGTTCTAGTAACCGCTTACAGCCCACAGCAAAAAACATCAGTACAAGGTTAACGAGCGTCCCCTTTTCATGGTAAGAGGTCAGTTGTTGTGCTCTTATTCTCGGCCTTTCGTTGTGCCCTAGTCATCGGGGCACAACTTTTTTTCCAGGCAGATGACAGACATACCCACATCGTCCACTTATTTCTCTTCTCGCCTATTCCCTCCTTCCAAGGCGAGAAGCTGGGAACGCGGTGACGACGCTTGCGGATGTGATAATAACACAAAACCGACTGTCAATATTATGCCGCACCGTGGAAGCGTTGTTATGACCACAAGGGGGGGGGGTGCAAAAATGAACATACTGCTTAAGTTGTATTACAAACATTCCAATAAAATTCCCGCTGGCGCCTCCACCTATTCAGTTAGGCGATTTAGCTGAAAGAAGGTTACCATTTCCTGGTGCTAGTTGCAGATTATATATTATATAATATATTTGGATAGGAACTAATTCATTTTATATAAAATTTCTGCATCGACTCATTCTAATGAAAAAAACCAATAACAACGGGCGGAATAGGGCATTAATTATTAACCTGAAAGTTTTCTTGTTGGATTAAAACGCAATTGCTGGCTAGGTAAAATGAGGTAGAGAATATTGGGCGATTTACTTTCTGTTTACGCAATAAATTTAGACTTGATGCATTTAAATATTGTTGTAATTATGATGGCATTAATTATTAATTTGACAATTTTATCGTTGGGTTAAAAGGCAGTTGGTGGCTAAGCAGCACAAAGTGATAAGTATTGAGTGATTTAATTTCTATTGACGAAAAAATAAATTTAGAATTGATCCATTTAAGCATTATTGGGCTTGTAATGTTCTGTTTTGTAAATAATCTATTCACAGACGTTCATTAATATCCGCAAATTTTAAATGTCTAATTCAATTTCAATTTTTGCTCAAAATCTTCACTGCTATTATTATTATTATTATTATTCATTTTATATCGATCAGGGTAGGTTTTCAATTTTAGAGAGCTCTCACTCAGCGTCTCCAACTGCTCGCTCTGATGACAAATTAATAAGGAAATAGTTCATTTAAGTTCATAAGTACTTCGATTGTGTATTAATTACTGTATACGTCAGCCATGCCAACTTCCACTGTTTCGATTTCGTGAATCGTAGTGTTTTTGCGCTTGACATATAAAGGGTCTGAAGAATTCTTATTTCTCATTGGGGGAGGGGGGGGGGGTGTTGGTTAAATTACGGTACTACTAATTGAACTTGAGTGTCTTAAAGTTTTCTCCCCACTTAAAAATGATCATCAATATTGTTCTCATTACAACATAAACGTATGCATGAAGGAAGTACCATCAGAATAATTCGTGAACTTACTAAAAATTTTATGTGTCTGTTATTTGTATTCATTTTAATGTCGGTATTATGTGACTTCGTTTGTTCCCATTTAGACAACGTCTATGATCTTTAGAGTAAATTTTGAAGACAAGCTCCCCTTCAGTACTACCTATAAACAGCTTAGATTGAATGAATCAAGATACTATTGGGTTGGCAACTAAGTCATGGCTGTTTTTGTTGACAGATTCACTCTTACTTTCTTTTGTTTTGTTAACGTGGCCAGAGCATCTAACCTATATTTTTTTCTTACTGTATGGGCTTCTAGGTTAATTAGTAAAAATTTTTTTTTGTTTAGTTCTTTAGTTTTGTTTTTATCCCAATTTACAAATGAAAGAACAGGACGTGCACTTCCGACACATTTTATTGTATTACTTCCGAAAAGNAATCACAACTTGGCGGATCTTTCAGTGGAATGCTGGAAGGATGTTGCCAACCTTACAGATGTCAAACTCAAGTACTTCTAGTTCTTATCTTACTTTCTTTCTCTATTTGTACACACGAACCCTAAAGATGGGGCACTGTCACTGGTCAGTTGTGAGAAATTCCTATTATTGATGTAGATTGGTTCAGTACTTTAGTGTCTGGGTTTTGGGGATGCCTAAATCATATCTGACGGCTCCGCTTAAGGAAATAGCTCTTTGTTAATGTGAGAATTGAATGAGCTGTTTGAGTTCCAGTACATGGTTACCGTCGGACCTATATATATAGTTTTCCAAAAAAATAATCATAACTGTGGGTGCTAATTTCATCCTATTCTTTCCCACACTTTCAACTCTACTTTGTAAATGTGGCATTGCCTTTGTTTCATTTTAATCTGATTATTGAAATCATCTTGGTTAATAGTTTATTTCACTTGAGTGTCAAGGGGTAAAACTTTCATCTGGTGCACTTGATTCGAGTTGCCACAAATCATTAATAGAACAATCAACTCCTTCCTACTCTCTTCAAGTGAACGTCTGTGAATTGGGCTTTTCTGTTCTCAGTTCGATTTGATTATTGTGCACTCTCAGTAGTACTGGGTGGGCAACTTAGTTATTGCCGTTTTTGTTGACAGATTCACTCTATACTTTCTTTTGTTTTGTTAACGTGTCCAGAGCATCTAACCTGTATTTTTTCTTACTGTATGGGCTTCTAGGTTAATTAGTAAAAAATTTTTTTGTTTACTTCTTTAGTTTTGTTTTTATCCCAATTTAAAAATGAAAGAACAGGACGTGCACTTCCGACACATTTTATTGTGTTACTTCCGAAAAGGCAAGAACGCATCGCATGCACAAAAGAAGTTATGTGCCGTATATGGAGATGACGCCTTAAAAGAAAGGCAGTGTCAAAATTGGTTTGAAAGAGTTCGTTCCTGTGATTTTTCACTGAAAAATTCATAACGATCTGCCCGCCCAGTCGAAGTGGATAAAACCCATATCAAGGCCATTATCGATTCAAATCGTCACAGCACAATTCACAGCACAACACGAGATATTGCAGAGAAGCTGCTCAATGTGTGGCATACATGCATTGAAAAATTAAAAACCCTTGGTTATGTCAAGAAACTAAAGGTAAAAATTAAAAAGCCTTGGTTATGTGAAGAAACTTGATTTAAATGAAAAACCCTTGGTTATCATACATGCATTGAAAAAAAATTAAAAACCCTTGGTTATGATACATGGATTGAAAGGTAAAAATTAAAAAGCCTTGGTTATGTGAAGAAACTTGATTTAATTAAAAACCCTTGGTTATGTCAAGAAACTAAAAAAAATTAAAAACACTTGGTTATGTCAAGAAACTTGATTTATGGATCCCTTGAATGATGAGGGTGTGATTATGGTTGAATGAATTGAGGTTAAGTATATGACGGAGACCAAAGTGTGGCCAAATGGTCGAATAATCTGCCCCTCTTTTTCTCCCTCTATGTTTATTTTTCTGTAAAACACAGATGGAGTCGTGAAACTGAGCCCGCTGACTTATTCATATTTAATTTATATATTAATTTATTAATTAGTCGAATATGACATACAATGGAGTGAGGGTAGTTTGAAGTGAGAAGTCAACTGCCAATTAATAGACTTTTTGCCGTATGAGTATACGTTGCTCAGGGTGCACCACGTGGAGGTAAGTCTACCGCACAAACCCAGTTGGCAATATTGTATTAATCGAAGGCCAAGAAACGCTTTTCGAATCAGTTACTCACCATTTGACTTATTCATTAGTCATTTTAGTTAGTTTCCTGTCCTGACTATGTGGCCATGAAATTAAAAGCACTCTTTTTCATGCAAATCGCTGAGTCTTATTGCGTGGGAGTGACACCTTGAATTTTTTGCTGAGGAACTCGAAGTTCCCTCTATTGAGTAGACTCGATTAGAGTGTTTGNATATTTTTTTCTTACTGTATGGGCTTCTAGGTTAATTAGTAAAAATTTTTTTTTGTTTAGTTCTTTAGTTTTGTTTTTATCCCAATTTACAAATGAAAGAACAGGACGTGCACTTCCGACACATTTTATTGTATTACTTCCGAAAAGGCAAGAACGCATCGCAAGCACAAAAAAAGTTATGTGCCGTATATGGAGATGAAGCCTTAAAAGAAAGGCAGTGTCGAAATTGGTTTGAAAGATTTCGTTCCGGCGATTTTTCACTGAAAAATTCACAACGATCTGGCCACCCAGTCGAAGTGGATGAAACCCATATCACGACCATTATCGATTAAAATCGTCACAGCACAACACCCCTTTATTATATTAGTGTTGATTTACATTTATTAAATGCACTTTAAAGATCACTACAAAACTCTTCCTTGGCCACATTGATTTTTCGTCTTATGTAATTCCGCAGACAGGTAAGTAATCAACCTTCTTACATCATCTCAACACTCACTCACTCACACGCACACACACACACACAAATGCATTCACTCAACGAAGTGGAAAGAGGGTCAAAAAACAGTATCCAACGCGTTTCCCCGGGAGGGAAAGGGGGCGCTTGTTAAGACGACACTGGAAAGCTTAATACCATTTTGCAGAAGGCAACTGCAAGCACCCCAGACGTACGAAAGAATTGTCTTCAAGTTAAATTTGAGGAGAGTGATAACTGTGAATATATGATATCAGATATTCATTAAAGAAACTGTCCACATCACGGCAACAACTAAAAATGGTGCTATAAACTTGAGTGTTGCAAAATTTTGAAGCATAGTTTAACCTGATAGCTACCAAAAGTGCAACTATTTTAGCATATAGGGCAGTAATTAAACCATAAATAAAATGTAAAAGAAGACGAGAGAAAAAAACCGGTTGCATACAAAGTCGCACTTCTTTTATTTGTATTCTAATTTATTTTTTACTTAAAGGTATAATATTACAACGCTTTACGTCCACGATTTCCCCCCCCCCCCCAGATTGGGAGCGAATCCGAATGCCACGAAGTTCAGTATTTATTGGCCACTCGATTAATTGGAGATGATTGGTCACGCTATTTAAATATAATTTTTTTACATATTTTTTAATGTGGCAGGGTGAACTCAAGACTAATAAATTCTTAGTGTCAACCTTCGCTAGTAATCCACTTTGCTTTTTGTTATTATCCTTCAGTACTCTCTTTACCAGATAAGCTGTTCTCTGTTAATTCTACTGCCAAAAAATTGCTTGATTTAAAGAACTCAAATTTTCTTTTAAATTCTCTTAAAGCGGTTTGCGACGTACATGAATTTGTACGTGATTCACTTTACGTCAATGTGAAATTTAAATTCAAATGAAAGTGGTCCATTTCTCTCTCTTAAATTAATACCCGGATTCTGTTTCATCTTCTTCAAAGAATTCTAATTCTTAAAACCTTTTACGAAATATTTTGATGCTGTTACTAAATTTAGCGCAGTGTCCATATTCAATTTGCCCTTACTCAGTGCATCCGTTTCAGTTGTACGTCATTAAAATTCCGCCATTATTTGAAAGCCTGCGGTGGATATAAAGCCCCTTCAATGCTATTTACCCATGGAGCATAGGTAATCATAATTATAGGTCATCTAGGCCCACTTGGTAAGTACGCCAGAGAAGCCGCTTGAAGGTGCTACACTATATTCGCAGGTGGGGGCCAATGATAACTATCAAAACGCCTGCCATTTGAAATAAATAAATAAATATTTGTAGGTGGGGTATGCGATATATTTACCTTCACGTGGTACACTCTGGGCAACCTATGCTCATACGGCAAAAAAAGTCTATTAACCGGCAGTTGACTTGTCATTTTAAACTACCATGACCCCACTGTATGCCATATTCGACCACTTTCATAGTATTCACCCCACCTTCTACTCTACCTTTATGTCTGTCTATCTCTTACATCTGTGAATCATTCTTCTGTTCCCCCTCTGGGATTTTACTCACCTTGATGTTTCTCCCCTCTGTGAAGCTCGAAGTCAGCTAAAGGACTAATGATAATTATCAAAACGACTGCCATTTGATATAAATAAATATTCGGCGAATTATAGCTTATCAGATAGAAAAGCAAGACATATTTGGGGGAGAGGGGTCGCTTTCCTCAAAGGTAGTTTATTACTCTGTCAGATACTGATAGCCAGAGTGCATAACAGGTTTAAAATCTCTATCAGCTTTTCCATATTCTGAAACCATTTAAATTTTATTTCCCTTCGTAATTTTCATTTCACCAACTCAAACACATAAAAATGAATGGTGCTATCCACACGCATTCATTTGCTTCAAAGATCGGCGTACAGGAGCCGTGTGATTATCTTCTCCTTTTAAATCCCAAAAGACACTTCTTTGGGTGTGGTCTTTCCTGTGTACCTACCTCGGGGTTGTGTTGAAACACGGAGCTCTTTTTTCCCTTGTAATTTCTTTCCCTTCTTCTATAACACATGTAGAAGACAGCTCAAAATGGAGGCCAACTTCGTCTTTGGGAGGTGGGGTGGGCGAAAGCTTTTTAGAAATGGTCATATTACATGGCAATAATTAGAATGGTGATATTAGAACCTATCATATTCACGATTCAGTAGTTATTTCGTGTCTATGAATAATCAATTTTCGTAAATTATCACCAAGTCACCTCCAGTAACTTTCTCAACGTTCGAATGTGCACCACTGCTGGCGGTTTGCCAGATAATCCGAGGGGATAGTCATTATCATTCGGCTCACGATTTTGACGACTTGGACTGACTAAGATTAACTGAAGGCCAACAGCATCAAGAAGTCACGTAGATCATTGCTGAAGAAGCTTTACTTCCTGGCTTTACAAAGAAACAGAAGTCAAAAATTGTACTTTTAGATGCTATTCATTATTTAAATTAATAATCATTAGAAACATGTTTTAAAGGACACTTGAAAAAAATCAATGGAGTGTGAGAGATAATCAGCTAAGTGTGAAATCAGAATGTACAAACCTATGCCGAATATTACTTCAAGGCAGATTTTTTATGACCCTCTTTAATATTTAAGGCATTGGAATAATCGTCTTACAGATTTCTCTTTACCCAGACAGAGATGAAAATGGGATAGGCGTCCTTATCAAAGTTCTCTCACTCCTTAATTTTGGCTCATTATTTCCAATTCGCGTATTTTGTTGTGCTTTCATTTCCTTTTCAAATGCTTCAATAATTAACACCTCAAGTACTCCTATGTGGTAGAAAATAACCCGAAACGAATATTACTCAGTAATGCATTCATCTTTAAATGTGCGTTTCATAAAATAAACTTCATCTCACTTGTTTAAAACCAAGTGTACGGAATTGTACTTTAGTGGTATTAATTAATTTTGGTGGTACTTTAACAAAAATTGGATTCATTCCTCATTCCGGGATAAAGCATCACTAACTCCCTTTTTGGTTGCTATGGTTTATAATAATAAAAGTGCGCGAGAGATGATCTTTATTTAAAAAAAAACATTTAATAACTCCACAAACGGTTAGCCGTTTCTAAAATTTTATCCAGGAAACACCTCCAATAGATGGTTATATCATGTAACTCGATTCCTGCGTAAAAAAATCGTTTGTAGTATGCTAAATTGTTCAAGACTCTATTACTGAATCAGTTACTCACTTTCGTATCGATCCGAGAATCAAATTCTCCCAATTTTCCATCACTAACTATATATTTGAACGATTGAAGATATAAATCTTCTCTGTGTTAATAACGCCATTTTATACCCTGGAAAACATCCTAGGAAGCTATATCTCCATCAGTCATGAATCCTTTTACCCCTCTATGTCTTTTACAACAACTTATAATAAATGGATCAAATTACATCTTTTTCAAAGAGTTCATCTCCTCAGATAAGTAAAGGCAGATTCAGTCACAACTCTTTAATTTGTATTTATCTCTTTTACTATTAAATTTTAGCATAAGCTTAAAAGTACCTATTCGCAAATTCAGATATCATCTTGTATCGCCTGACGAAAAGGTGCACACCACAAGGTGGGAAAAAGGATGTTGACAATTTAACAGAATTAGCATAATTAATTTATGATTACAGCTGTTGAAGTCATAAAATTTCTGCCTTCTGGGGATAGAGTCTGTTAAATTGGGTGAGCAAACAATGTGACATTGAAGCCGGGCCGATTAGATATATGCGGCAACTTCATACGATAGAAGTAGTTCAATTTAAGTTCATGACCAAAACGGCCGGTGAGTGACTGGAAGGCAGTTGCATTTCGGTGACTTATAATTCTATGAGCGTTTACTAGAGAGCAGTGGTAAAACGCTATCACTCTTGTTTCCGCAAGAAGATTGCGCATACAATAGTAATTGCCCTACCACGGCGTTTATCAATCACAAGGCTTAAGATCATCAATTGCTACATTAATACTTCATAACCTCAAGAAGAAATATTAAAGACAATTTCAATTTATTATAATCACAGTAAACACTTATTGGAAAATGACATTTATTTTTTGACTCAACTTACCCTTAAGAAACTATTACTTAGTCGGTGAAGTTAGCGCACACACACACACACACCCACCGTTTCTCAAAGAGTTAGACTATCGCAGCATCGAATTGAAGTTTCCATTCACTAACTGCCGACTGTTAATCCCAGAATAGCTAAAATTCTACCCCAGTGCAGCTCAATTAATAAGCTCAGAGGCGAGTTCTAATACATATGAGTCTGAAGTCAGGAAGTTTGTATACCATAGATAATCGAAAGAAAGTGTACATCGAGTTATATCAGCCATAGAACGGAATACAATGTAAAAAAGAGCCAACAACACAGTGATCGATAATATCAGCTATGCAACTAAATTATATTATAAGCAAGGAGTGCGCGATAGACTTACCTCCAAATGGTGCACTCTGGACAATGTTTACTTGTACGACAAAAAAGTCTATAAACCGGCAGTTGACTTCTGACTTCAAACTACTATGACCCCACTGTATGTCATAACCGATCACTTCCGCGGTACTCATCTTACCTTACCTTTTTCTCTACCGTTGTGTCTATCTATCTGTCTCTTTTACGTCCATGAATCCCTCTTCTGTTTTCCCTCTCTCGAATTTTTGTGACTTTGATGTTCCTCCCCTCTGTGAAGCCCTAAATCAACTATCATAAAGCCTGCCATCTGATATAAATATCATAACCGCTAAAGTAATAAGATTCTGACATGTCTTTGCAATGCAATCCGCTGGGAAAATAAGTGGGGGAGGGGAATTTGCATTAATTCACAT